>QJPP01000666.1:0-200736 GCA_003996215.1 Jaltomata sinuosa | reverse complement strand
TTTTTTTTTTCTGTTTTTTTTTTTTTTTTTTTGGGATAATTGAAGATTGTTTTCATTATATTGTAAGAATCTTTTTCTCTTTATTATGAATACGATTCTCTTCTCTTTTCTTAATAGCATGATTAACTAAACTCCCACAACTAGGGTTGTGGGAGCCATGGCTAAAGTAGCGATATAGATTCCGGGTAGCGACGGGTTCAATATATATGATTGTCACGTTGTTAATCATTCATTCTTAACGTTTTCTAGTGGTTGCAAACATTAGAACATGCCTAGGTTTAATTTGCTTGAGTAAAGAGATTAAAACTGGGAAACTTGATTAACGACGAGGATTCGAGACTACCAACTCTCGTCTTATGATTAATGCTGTAACTAGATTAATCTACTTGATGTTTAGGATTGAAATATAAACGCACACCTTTTCAAGTTCGAGAGAATTGAAAAGTAAATTTGTCTATTTGGTTGAGAAATGTTTAGATGATACCATTAATTCAATCACATCGTGATACACATATAGAAAGAACCCGGTTAAGCTTAGAATCAACATCGTTACCAACGCCATGGTAAACACTTCCCTAGTTCATTCTCCTACTGATTATCTCCCATATATTATTGTTTTTTTTTTACACATTGTTCACACAAAACCCCCCTGTTATTTACCGGAAACTATTGACCATTAGCCAACTAATTCACTAAAGACTTAATTTTCACCATATTCTCTGTGGGATCGACCCCAACCTTTGTTGGGTTCTATATTTGACAACGATCGCTTACGCTTCTTAATTGGAGTGGTACTTTGAGCGTTATCACTAAACCAAACCCCAAGACCTTGTATCATAGTATAGAGCCAAACTACATACATGGAGTGCAAATAATCCAAAACAATATATACAGATGTCTCTGAATGGTAATAGAGTACATGAAGCAAAAGATAAACTAAAGCTAAGCTCCGATCGCCAAGAGCTCACCCTCAGTCTGAAGTACTCCCCAACAGAACTCCAAGCACGAATCACAGCGATCTAACGATGATGGCCCACGCTAGGATCTGCACCCAAAGATGCATGGGGGTAGGGTGAGCACCAAATGCGAAGCATAAGGTACCCAATAGGTATCATAGGCCGACTGGGCACATCTAAGATAAAAGCGCAGACAGAATAGAAGCAAGCAGTCACAGAAATCAACGAAAGGTACACAGGAACTAGCCTAGAGGGAAATCAACAGAACCACATGTGAGGCCAGTAAGCAGAATATACACACCATAGGCACAGGTGGAAGTAAAAAATAACGCACCTGGGGTCCTTGCAATAACAGTGTATACAAAATAAGTTTACGAAATGGACGGTATACCGGTAACCTCAAGTGTAAGAAGAAGAGAGAAAGAGTAATGATAGGCATGCTCAAAGACATGAATCAAACTCAACTAATCATATCAATCTCAAATCCAGGAACTAACAGTCTAGCAGTAACCAATTTCATACTTAACCGTAACAGGGAATAATTTTGTAAGTAAATAGCAAAATTCTACCTACAGTCCCCCAGCCGCCCATACAACCGAGGAACACAAACAAGTGAAAACAAACCCTCCGGCATCCCATACTACCGGAGCGTACAATCAACAAACAACAAACAAGGGTGGAGCCTCAAACAATGAATGATATGATGCATGAAGATCTCAGTGAAATGGTATCTCTGTATGTACCTCCCCCGGCGCCGATCCGGCCCAGCAGGTAGGTTCCATGGAAGGACACTGCCCGTATACCTCTACTCCACCGTATACCCCTCCTCCGGCACACGCAGCCCGTAGCCCTTGGCCCGGATGGCAAGGTCCATGGAGGTCCCAGACCCCATACTAAAACTCAGTATCAACACATGTCGTCCGGAAGCAAGTCCGGTATCAAAATAGAGACCCAGTCTCGAATATGCAATGCCCAAACCCTGTCCAGGACTAAAGTAGTAGGAAAATATCTCAAAAACCCCTCCAAGGGTGCCCGGGCATAACCGGGTCTAAACAGTAAAAAGTCATCTCAGGTGCTCGGTCCGACCGAGGCTAAAAATCATTTCAAGTAGCAAGAAAACTCAACTAGCACCCCGGCCCTGCCGAGTCTAGCGTAGTAGTAAAACTGGTGTTTTTAAAACATAATTTTACTTTCTTTTACCCAGGAAATATTCACAAGTTAAATCAAACCATTTCCAAATTATTTCCATAAAAAACGGCCCCCCGGGCCATGCAAGGTTTAGAAAATAGTGCCAGTAGGCCCGAAGCCAAAACCATAGTAAAACATGGATAAAACCTCTTTATATGCATGGAAATGGTATGATCACACACAATAGCTGCCCAGCAGCTCACAATCAACCTATCGACCCTGCACAGGCCCACAGCTACTCAGCAAGCATAACCAGCCTAGAAGGATAATTCTATGCCCGGGACACGCGGACATTCCCAAAATCCCACCTTCTATGTTCCAGAGTCAACAAGGCCTCACAGGACCACAAGGGTAAATAAAATATATTGGCAAATACTACAAGCAACGGAGGAACAAAAGTAGGCGGACATGAATAAAGCGGTCAAGGTCTGTGGTACCAACCTAATAAACCAACCCAAGGATGCCCATTAATACAATTTTATCCTATATATGCGGAGTCTAGAGAAAATAAACAGTAACCTACCTGTCGTCCGATGACAAGCTTGAACTTCTCCAAAAAAGCTCCGAAACAAAATCACACTCAAACTCGGACTTGAATAACTTGACGTAGATAATTGATTTCTCTTTTCGGTGATCAAATATAAGAGCAAAACAAGAACAATAATGCTTTCTCCACCAAATATCCCTTCATTAATGCTTCAGGAGCTAATATACATATGTATATATACAACATTCATGGCTAAGGATGATAAATAAATTATTGGTTAGTATTCCACTTGCTAAAAGAAAAGGCAACGTTTTGGCATATACTAATGCCACCACTAAAGTATCCATATGTTGTATCCCCCCTCCACTTCCACGTGGAAGTGGAGGTTAAAATACAAAAATATTTTTTTTCCATTATGTAAATACTCGGGTATTGCATAAATTCGTGGTAAAATAAATATAGCTTTTTGAATATACCATAATTAATAGAAAATCATTTCAAATAAAACCTACTATATTATAATAATAATTTTTAACATCACTAAATTTACTATCTCCGTTAAAATATTACAATGTATAAAAACCTTATAAAATAAATACATATACAATTATATCATAACAAAATATTTTTCATAAACCTTTAAAATATTTTGAAAAGGTAATAATAATATAATTTTTTACCAAATTCAACTTTCAAATAAAATATTTTCAAATACGCACGATTTCGATACTCAAGAACTCTCTTGGAACCCTCTCTTATGTTTTCTCGCTGTTTCGGAACTGAAATGGCGTTTTAAAACGTGAAGTTGAGGCTTAAAATCAATTTTGACCAGACCCGGTTCGCGACCTGGTTCGCAACCCGATTTCTGCCAGACAATCCGCGGTAAAATAGTCATAACTTTTTACTCCACGATCAGTTGGACGTGAGATTTTGTGCGTTAAAAACTAGACTCGTAGACCTTCGATTTGGTATTTTGGGGGACTCCTAACTCTTTATATATTGAGAGAAAAGCTCTGAGACATTTTACCCAAAGTTCAGAAAATTTAATAAAGAACTTACGATAACTTTTGCCGACTAGCTTGACTTCAAAACTTATCATACGACCAAACAAATGGACCCGGCACCGAACTACCGATTCCGACAAGCCTTAAATGACCTGGGGCCGCTACAAACAAGCTCTAACGGTTCAAGAAAAATGTATACATGGAAATAACCGGAAGGGTCATTACAGGAATGGGCTGGATAAATCCGGCAGCCTTCAATCTCTCATATAACCGAGTTCTGGTTTCAGTTAACTGGGTGAAAGTCCGAGGAGCTTTCTTTTCCAAATTTGGGCGAGGGAGATTTGCATTGGCGGGAGGAGGACCCTGGCGATTATTTTGGTTCTCGGGAGCATTTTGATACACTTGAAAGTTTTGGGGAGGAACTTGGTAAATGGGCTGCATATTTGGTTGTGGAGTTTGGTAAATGGGCTGCATGTTTGGTTGTGGAGCTTGGTATATGGGCTTCATGTTTGGTTGTGGAGCTTGGAAAATAGGCTGAATATAGTAAATCAGTTGAGGGTTTTGTGGAGCTGGGGGAGGGGTTGTTAGAGAGAGGTTCGTTGGAAGGTCTAGGTGTGGAGGCAAGAGGTATATTTCCTGGATGGTTTTCAGTTAATTGGGAATTGAGCGGAGGAATTTGGAGAGGAGGCTGAGCGGTGCCCAGGTTTGGAGTGTTAGCGGCAATAGCCAAGCTAGCCATATCCTTCGCTTTCTGTACCTCTTCTTGCATGTTCTCTAGCTTTCTTGCCAGTTCGGCAATCATTTCACTCTATTCAGTGATAATATTATCTCTTACGGTTAATGCGTTCTCTTCCTCACTATCAGTCATTTTATCCTTATCGAAGCGAGGGTTAAAGGAGGAATCTATATGTGCCTTTAAGCGAGTGAAGTAGGGATTTTCGGCCAGTTTTGTCAACACAGATCAATTTCTATTACCTGTTGAAGTAAAATAACTCAAAGGTCGATATGTTAGATCTTGTTAGTGATAAAAAATACAAGATATCCGACCGAGAAGGAACACATAAAGTTGCTTTTTATCAAGGCAAATTGATCCACGGGCATTTATTGGCTCGAGGGTAGGTAGATTCAATCAGGAGATTTGACTTATCCAGTTTTCATCTTCTGATGTTTTTCCTGTAGAACTTGATGTGTTTTTTCTGAATTTTTTAACATCTCCGTCGAAGTGGAGAAGTAAAAATTTCTTAAGGGGGAGCCCCAAAAGGATATAGTTTGGATAAGACAAGTTTGTTTTCCAAAGAAGACTTAAAAAGGTTTTATGAAGTCTTTGGATTTTTCTGGGGAAATTTGAAGAACTTCAATGGTGATTTTGATCGGATTTTGCGGTGGGCTTTATATTTTGCTTACTGTGTTCTAGAAATTTTCGGCACGGGATGGACTAATTTTCCTTGATTCAAGCAACACACATAACACATAAAGCAGTTATATCACATAACAATTCATAGCGCGTCCTATACGGATATGTGACCTTTTACGCCAAAGGTAGGCCTAACGAATTGACGGATATGTATGTCATTTGTAAACGTTCCACTGCCCCAAAATATATTTATACATATTTGATTGAATAAAATGGGGGTACAAAATTACAGGAAAATGAATGTACATCAAAATCAGTCCCGCGCAGGGGTACAATTCTAAACTAGGCCGCCGTGGTTGGTCCTTCATTCTCGAACTTCTTGGACTTCTTGCAAATTCCAAATGCCTTTTGGATGACAATCTTCAAAAATAAAAGACTATCTAAATATATCCCAATCCCGAGGGACAATGGTTCATACAACCCGATATCACATCCTTCAATTGAGCACGTAGGAGATGATTGTTCTTTCGAGCTGTGGGCCCTTTCGAACACAAGGTGGTCTTACTAATGGACTTAATATCCCTTGGATATTAAGACATCTTAGGTCAATGCCTATTTCGGGATTTGGTTTTGCTCTATCCTTATTTTCTAGATTAGGTTTTGAAATTGACCGGGAATCCAGACGGACAACCAAGGCTAAAACAACAAGGGACCGTTAACCGACCGTGGGTCAACTACTTCACTCGTCTATTTTGAAAATTGTGTGTTTTGTTAAGAACGATAAAAAATACTTGCGTAATCGCCTTCATACCCCTAATGCAATCTAATGCTTTGCCAAGGGAGGCGTAATATGCCATAAACAAGTAAGGAAACCAATAAAGTTACTAATTATTACAATCCGAATAGTTAGTCAAATAAGTTAGTTGCAAACAATAAGGTTAGAACCTAGTTGAATTATCCCAAGCAGAGTCGCTATTTCTGTTTTATGGAAAAATGACTTGTATTGAAAATCATTTCGAAAATCTCAAGTTAAAGTTTCCAAAAAATGTTTTCAATTTAAAGCAAGAGTCGCCACTTAATTTTTATAAAGTAAAAACCAAGAAAAACTTATAAAAAATCTTTTAAAGTCAAAACAGATAAAGACTTTAAAAATATCGAGATTAAGGGTAAGAGGCTCCTAGTAATATCCCGAGAAGGTTTTGAAAGCACTCGAGATATCCGCTAACTTGTGGTTATCCGGACTTGTTTCAAAATAACTTATTTTTGACTAACTTTTGAAAAGATCTTGTTTTGATTAACTTGAGAAAAACACTTGGTTTTAATTTAAGAAACATAGTGATATAACTTGACAAAAGAAAGGGCAGATTTGACATACATTTTTAAGAAACGTTCAAGAAATAAAAGAAAAGAGTAGTTTAAAAGAAAACAAACATGCTTGATAAGTGAAAGATATATAACATGAAGAAAACGATAAATGATTAAGGAAGATTTAAACAAGAAACATTTTCATCTATTGGGGACAATTCAATTAAATTAAACTTAGTTCAAGTTATACAAGATAATAAAATTTACACAAATAAAAGAGAGAGGAAGTAGATAATTAAGCCTTTTAGCTCAATTAAGTCCTGTCCTAAATCTAAGTTGTGGGCCCTCTTTAGGCCCACTGCCATCCATTTTGGATTTTGGTCCAATTTAATCTTTGCCCATTTTGGGCTGCTGTTATGATGTATATGGGCTTTAGCCCACTTTTCCTCAGAATCTAGTCCATTTTGGACTGCTCTTGCTGCTACTGTTGGACTACTTTTCTCATTTTTGCCCATTTGGGCTGCTGCTACTGTGCAGATGGGCTCTGTCCCATTTCCCGTCAATTTCAGCCTGTTGATCTGGTCTCAGATGGATTCAACTTGAATAGTGTTGGTCCAGACCCAACGGAAAATGCAAGGATGTATTTGGGAAGTCCGGATGGACTCGAAATGATTTCATGTCACAAAGAGCAAGAAAACAAGGATTAGAATTTTTCCAAAGCACTAACTTCAATAATACTCAAATTTAAACTAACAAAACCATTGCGTATTCACAAACAAGTCTTGTCATTTCAAATTATAACTAGACGTTCAACAGATTGTCATGTTAAGTAGACAAAGGGAAAAATGGAAACCTTGTAGGCAGTAAACGAAATCTACTTAAAACAGGCAAAACAGAACAAACTTCATATTGAGCAGATTTGTACTATGGATTAAGCTCTATTTAGAGAAATGAACAAAGTAGGGGATGAATATGAAACTAGACTTTATGCGATGAATATGAAAAGAAAAGAGACCATGGGAACAACAAACAAACATTCTATGCAAATGATTTTGATCACAAGCTACCATGAACAAACAAAGATCTTAGCGAGACCAGGACATTCATAAAATGGAACAAACACAATGTTTTATAAAAGACAACTATCTGGTAACTTGTCGAAGGATGGCATAATCAAAACAGTCTTTCTTTAAATGATGAGGCAGAGAGGTTTAGTTTACTACTTCTCAATTCAATTTATCAACAAATAAGACTAAACGGTTAAGGAATAGTGAGGCAGTAAGTAGAACATCAAATGGGAAAAATATACTTCAATGGAAGGAAGATAAATTACTTAAGTTTACTACTTAGATCGAGGCCATAACGGGACAAGTTCAAGATGCTAATCTCAGACATGTTTTAGGATTTAATTCAAATGAATACATTCTATCCAAGTGAAAGATCAAGTAAGAGCCAAGCTAGTTGTTTCTAACATATTCCATGTTTGTAGACCAAGCATAAAGGACCCTATCATGATGCATAAAAACAAAAGAAAACTCAAGCAGGTCACAAACCTTTTGTTCGAAAAAACCAAAAGAAATTAACACATGAGGATCAAAACGAGACTGATCCTTTTACTCATAGCTTTTCCGACACAACAGAGTCTAGAATCCTCGACTATCACATTGCTAAAGTTATGAGAAATGGTCATGCTTAGAAAGACTTTGAACATGTTAAAGTTTATCACAAGCCATCAGAAGGTTTTCGTGAAATCCAGGCAAGAAAAGAGTCAATCCATGATGTAAGATTATTCTAACAGACATATTTCCATGGAAAACAAACTAACCACAACAATTAATAAATCCTAAAGATCGTAGGTTGGTTAAGAGGTATGAAAAATACAAGTTCGAACAACAGATAACATGGTTAGCAGGTGTCGAAGCTCAAACCTTTACACATTCCATTCCATAAATCATATGTTCAAAACAAAGAAAATATAAAACCACTGGTATATCTTTGATAAACTTTGAAACACACACACCATCTTTCAGGATAGAAGGAAAAAAAAGAAGAAGCAGATAAGCGTTATAAGCATTGTAGGAATTTTTAGGACGGAACTATGACTTCAAATAAACAGATCTTTAAACTTTCAACTGCAAATTTTCAGCACCACATCATATAAATCACACAAGACCAGAAAATCCATCCTAGAATTTTCAAGAAATTATGATTTTACATAACACTAAAAGGAGAAACGTAAGAGAGAGAGGTGTTTACCTTCTTTGGAGCAGCGACTTAGACAACGAGACTTCATTAGAGACTTCACCAACCCCAGAACTTAGCTTATTTCACCGAAAGATATGAAATTTCTTAGGGTTTATCTCTAAAACTTCCAACTTCTTGATGGGTTTAGAGAATGGTTCTCCAAAGAAAACCCCCAGAAATCGCAAGCCAGCCCTTAATCCCTCCATCTTAGAGGGTATTTATAGGGGAAAAGTGGTGAAAAGAGGGGGAAAAGTAGATGGGTATTTTCGGGTAAAAACTTTGAAGGGAAATTCGAATTTTGAACTCGAATTCATTGGATTCAACCACGTTTGTACGACCTTAGTATGAATTTGATGTGAATTCACCGAGATTTAAGGGAGAAGAACGTTGGAGGGGACAAATGTCCTCTTTCTAAAACTTTTTGGGTCTGCCAGCTCGACGATTAACAGCGAATTGACGGAGATGACGGGGAAACTGGATGACATTTGGGAAAATTGACAGCGTGTAGGCATCATTTTCTAGCTATCGTTCGTCGTTTAGGGTTTGTACTGGGTTTGTGTGGGTGTTGTTGGAGAAGAGAGGAGAGATAAGGGAAGCGTTTGGTTGTTTTGTCTGAGTGGTAAAGAGAGAGTGAGAGTAAAGGATGTGATAAGGTTAGTTGTGGGCCGGGTCAGGCGGGTTAGGGAATTGGGCTGGGGCGGAGCGAGTTGTGAGTGGGCTGGGGCGGATGGAAGTGTTGTTGGCCCAAATCAAGGTCAGATGAAACAAAGAGTGAAGGACCATTTAAAATATGGCCACATTTGCAAAAATGTGGCCATCTTAAATTTCAGGAACAACCAAATTGAGGGGAATAGAGTGAAAATCGGCTAAAATTTAAATAATATCAAGAATTAGGCTAAATTGGAATAGAGATGAATTAATTAAAATTAATCACCCGAGCCTCTTTAAACTTAAACAAATTGAAATTATTATCATGTTTAGAGCATAATTACCTCATTTTAAAATTATAAAATTGATTTATTCAACTAATCTCTTGTTTGAATTAATTTGAATGAAAATCAAACGTTTAATCATTTAAAATGATTTTCTTATTAAAATTAAACTTTAAAATAGTTCTTTAAGTGAACTTATATAAATTTCATGTAATTAAAATGAAAGATATAAATTATTACTCAAAAACTATTATAAAGCTGATTTGGAAAATATTTTATCCTTTTTCACAAAAACAATTATTTTCAAAAATTGTTAAAAATAAAAATGGCTTAAGGTTAATACGCAATGTGGAGGGTAAAACTTGGGTGTCAACAACAGGTTATCCTAAGAAGTGTCCAGAATTGACAAAAGTCCCTCATTTTCCAGCTTATTCAAAGCAGTACAATGAGACCGAATTCCCAAAATCAACAGAGCCAAAATAATGGGAAAGAGTCAAAAGTGGCAGAGTTTCCTAGAACTAAGAGCTCTTTTTATTTTTTAGGATCCACTAGATAAGGAGAGATCGACAACATCCTCTTTAAATCCCTAGCACATCAGGAATCACAATGAATACACAATGTTCGAAAGCGATATTTGTAGTTGTCCCCAGAAATGGGTTCAACCATTTTTTACATTTAAAATAACCCCTTGTTTGTCTATTCGTCTCGAAAAGAGGATGATGCTTGCTAACAAAGTTGCTTTTATTAATGTTATGAATGCTTTCTTTAAAGTTTTTATTGAATCTGAATGTGGTCACTAGTAAAAGCAATGTTGTGTCTATTAATCATTTGCCTTGAGCGCAAGTACACGCAAAGGAATCAACGTGATGAAAAAAAAACTAAATGTGCTATTTTCTACAACTGCTACGCATGCCATTGCATAATCATCCACACTATTATCATATTTGCACGATGAGAGGACCATGTTGAGAGAACCATGTCGAGAGGACCACGATTATCAATTCCTGCAGATGCATGTTCGCCGCAAAGACTATGTCCCTCTCCAGCCGAATTCAAAGAGGATGACATCCAGAGGCATCCCTAAGTCGCATTTAATGTGCATGTGTCACTCCCCAAGCTTAGGAGGCAAAATTCACGCCTGATGCCAAAACTTAGACCCGAGCTGACCCTGCTGAACTATTTGCCAATGGCGTAAAGCATTCCCACGCAATCAAGAAAACAAACAAGTATATCTTGACTTAAAAATAAGCCCTCGACCGGCAAGGCCCCTGTCAACAGCTCTACAAGGAAAATAGCTATACCCAACAGTTCATATAAAACAATAAACAGGTAGCATATAAGTCTTGTTTGGGCCATCCAAGCCACCAAGATCTCTATACAGAAACTTAAAATAGGTATATATGATATAAACTAGGCCAACAAATTGTTAAACTATCAACAATAACAACAAGGCCCACAAGTTAGCAACGCAACTATACAACCTGACAGACTAGTCTGCAAGCCTCTATGAATATAATATTTGGTGGGACAGGGCCCCAACCTACCCAAAAGCTATGAATTGTAAGACAGGCAAACCTCTGACACTCTGGCGACCCCTTAAAAGATAAAGGAGTCATCCAATCCACTGAAAAATCGATTATGCTACTTAGCAGGTCTGTCTGATTATTGCTCGGGACCTGCATGCATGAATGTAGCGCCCCCAGGCTCGGGGGGTTAGTACAAAATAATATACCGAGTATGTAAAGTAAATGAATAACTGAAACTGATATGATAAATTATGTGGGTAATCAGATAAGAAGTCAAAAGATAACCCAGGTGTACTTACCTTCTCCTGAATCTATAAATAACTGAGATTGATATCATAAGTAAGGTAAATACCCAAGTAGGGAGTCAGAAGTTAGTCAAAACGTACTTACTTGTGCTTGACTTAAACCTTACAAACTATAACTAACTGAGGAGCCCGCTTCTCAAATCGAGCTAACTAATATCATCAAATAATGAAGCACTCGGGGAAGAAGATCAATAATAGTCATAATATAGCCTAACTACTCCTGGCACAAATCATTAAGTAATAATCAAACAATAAGCTAACCGGCCCCCAAAAGCACAACAGGTATAAAAAACAAACAAGGCTACCTACCTGGGCCCCCATAAGCTCGGAAGGTGCCAATTCAGTCTATATACCCCTATAGGTAGTCCCCTAGCCCCGTAGGAAGTCATTATATCTCAGTAGCCCCTCAGGCACTTTACACATAGCCCGAAGGCCATCGTTATGCCCAGTAGCCCATTAGGCACATTACATTTTATAATAGCCCCTTTAGGCATCCTTTATGTAGCCTCGAAGGCAATCATTATCTTCTTATAGCCCCATAGGTTTCTTATAGCCCTCTTAGGCATTGATATAGCCTCGTAAGCATCTCATATCCCTCTTAGGCATCAATATAGCCTCGTAGGCATCAACATGTAGCCTTCTTAGGCAACCGAGTAGCCCATAAGTGAATAGGCTTCATTATAGCAGCCCTCATAGGCAACTCTTTGACCCGTAGGCCTCAATATAGCCTCTTTAAACAAACATTATAGCCCGTGAGTGAACAAACTTAATAATAGTCCCATAGGCAATCAAAATAGCCCGTAGGCTTTAAATCATCTTAATATCCCTTTAGGCAACATACATATATCCCTTAAGGCACCAATCATATCTCTATAGCTAACTATAATAGCCCCGAGGGAAACAACAAACAATCAAATAGCCCAAAGATAAGCAATATAGTTATAAGAGACCTATACAAATAATATCTAAGTCGTATCTAAGCTCGAAGTTGCCATTAATAGAATACGAATCCCCCATGAGGGATGACTATATCAAGTCAAGTAGCCAACCAAGTCACATAAGGCTACGAGTAATTCAGCTACAACAACTAGCTTTGTTGTTGTATAAGCTTTAGGAAAACTTGTTAAAATAAGGGACTAGCCCTAACACATCTTTTTCATCAACTTCTACCGGGATAATGCGAATTCAGAATTTCTATGAAAGAATCTACGGTGGCACACTAGACTCGAAATCTATAGAAGCTATAATCAAATGCATTTCTTACGTGCTGAGCATTGTCTATGCCTCAAACATCATTATTAACTAGACTCAAGGAACTGCATGATAAAAGTTCAACTTAGACCAATCCCTTCCCCCAAGGGTCATACATATACTAAACCTTAGATCTCGTGCAAGGAAATCACTCTAATGCACATATCCCCAAAGGCATCCACACATAGCCTCGCAAGCAAATAGTAAAGCCACAAGGTAATCTACAAGCGACTATACAAGTAATCTAAGTCATTTCTAGCACGAGGTCGCTATCTATAGAGTAAGAGTCCCAAAAAGGGATAAATTAACCTACTCTAGAAGCCAACACAATCAACCACTACGGCTATAAATAGCTCATCTATAATATACTATCCATACATTCTACGATCTTTAGTAGCCAATACTATTTCATAGGAGGCAAACCGACAAGTAACATAGCCCGAGAAACACAAGCGGGCATATGCCATATGCAACATGTAAGAAAGTCCAAGAAATGTCTAGAGCTCAATGTCTAATGAAGGTAAAGATATTTAGCAAGGATGTAGTAACCTACTCAAATGGCCAACAAGGAGAACTATGACTACAAACCATTCATTGATAGTAAGCTAGCCTTATCACGCTATGAACTATAAAGAAACATGCCAAGAAGAAGGATGGACTTAACAAACCTTTCAATTGAATCCTCAAAAGTGTTGCTATGAAGCTCGATCAACTGACCATAACACAACAAATGCGGGAATTAACAAAGTCGCAGTTTCGTGCCATGGCCAATCGATAAGGCGTTAAGGTCGTTATTACGAACAACCCACTTTCACTCAACAATAGATGTATCAATTTCTACCCAACCAACAACTAATAATAATAAGAAGAATCTACTAACACCTCACAAGAGCGGTGAACTCCCAAGGCAATATAACTAGGTGTACTTCACGCCGTTCAATCAGACAATCATCGTACACGACTCCGGAAAGAAACACACCAACCCACCAGTATCTCCAAAAACTTAACACCAACAATATTCAATAATGATAACCCAACTTAACGAGGAAAAGGTTTGTCTGGAGGATCCACGGTATCCAAAATACAACTTCATGGCTCAAAAATCTATAAAGACGATTCTAGAACGTGGAATTATGAAGGAGGGTCATGGGAGGAAGATAACTTCAAAAGAAGATTCAAAATACCAAGCTAAAAAAGCTGTTGGAAGGATCCACCACTGCTACTACATCGGAACTATGTCAAAACACAATTTACGATAACTTTGGCCATGTCCGATTCTGCAGACAATGTACTATAAAATGGTCATAACTTTTTGTTTCAGCGTCATATTGACAAACGGGTTGACATTCTAGAAACTACACTTGAAGATCTTTAATTTGATATAAAACAGGCCCTCTATTTCTTTATAGATTGGGAGATATGCTCGCCCCAAGTTAGCCTATCAACAAGATTACTATGTAGGTTCTACTTCCGACTTGACCCGAAATCGATACTACCATGTACAATTTCATGGCGAGGAATAACTCTACAAGAGGTATACAACAACATACCAAACCAAAAGCTCTACGAATAGATCCTTGAAAGCACGATAAATTATTACCTGCTAAATCAGGGAATCTTGCCAAGAAAAGAAAGGAAAAGTCTTTACATACCTAGAATCCAAGCTCGAATAACTTGATGTAGACAATTAATTTTCTTTCGACGATCGAATAAATCCTAAAAACATTCTCCCCCCTTACATTTTATCAACGAATTACATGAAGCGTAGTATCCAAATATAACCAACTATTCATTTACTTGAACCAAGTGAATGGTAAACATACATGAACATTATGTATATATAAAAAAAGGGAATGAGCAAAAAGGGCAAGCA
This sequence comes from Jaltomata sinuosa, assembly GCA_003996215.1. Classification (NCBI taxonomy): domain Eukaryota; kingdom Viridiplantae; phylum Streptophyta; class Magnoliopsida; order Solanales; family Solanaceae; genus Jaltomata; species Jaltomata sinuosa. The sequence goes on along the minus strand of QJPP01000666.1, from coordinate 186,311 downwards.
AGGTGCTAGAATATATTTCCAAGAACGGGGGAAATATATTGTTAGAGATAGAGACACATGATTTTAAGAATAAATATTAAAAACATTCTCCCCCCTTACATTTTATCAACGAATTTACATGAAGCGTAGTATCCAAATATAACCAACTATTCATTTACTTGAACCAAGTGAATGGTAAACATACATGAACATTATGTATATATAAAAAGAGGGAATGAGCAAAAAGGGCAAGCAAGGTGCTGGAATATATTTCCAAGAACGGGGGAAATATATTGTTAGAGATAGAGACACATGATTTTAAAAGATATCCATGTCTATGTGAGCTTAAATAACTATAAGTGTTAGTGGCGGTGGAACCTCTTTAAAAATCACCGAATGAATGACTTTATTAATATTAATTATACCTCCAAATCATAACCTTCCTCCACATTGCAAAATTGTAAAATGACTATTATATAATATTCCCCAATCTTTATCTAGATATGCTACAAAATAGGATAAGAATGTATACATAAATTTATAAATGTACCCTACTAAATATTAATAAATTATATTAAAGAATCTTATAAAATTACTACTCACACAAACATGTCATAACAAAAAAATTTCATGAATCTTTAAGACATTTTAAGAAGGGAATAATTTTTTTTTCCAAATTGTAATTTAAATCAGGTATTCCCAAACAAGCGCAGTGTTATAATAATACACTCAAATTTAGGCTTGTAAGTCTTTAACATGGGACAAAGGACAATCATAAACACCCGGGGTGTTATAACAGGATCAACCCTGTCATGCCCCGGGGTTACCCCCTAGACGTAACACGGGACTTGGGACCACAAGTGTCCCAAGCTAACCCTTGGTCATAGCATCCTCAAGCATAACAAAAGATAAGCGGAAGCATAATAGATAAAGTCAGAATAACATAAATGAAGAGTCAAGTCAAACAGGAATACAAGATCCATACGAAGACAAAATTTTTATCTATGTCTGAAAAGCCTCTACTTGACATAAGGAGTTGCTAGGACAAGACCCTAGCTAACTCGAAGTACGAAAGTAAGAAATCAGCACAAGCCAAAATATATCTAGTCCTCGACCTAAGAGGACTCACGAACAGCTGACAAAAAAGTAGCCTGGAAGCTGTAGACACGTTTCTTGAAAGGAACACCTGAATCTGCATCATCAAAGGATGCAGCGCAAGATATGCGTCAGTACTACAGGATGTACCGAGTATGTGAGTGATGCATGAATCAAGATAAAAATAGTTTAAAACATGCTTAAGAATGAACTTGTTACGTGAAGAAGGAACATGAATAAATATCAAAGTATAAAACATGAAACATGAAATAAAGCTTAAGTTTCATAGTATAGAATCATATAACTTCATAACTTGAAAATAAACATGTGGGAGTTTATCTTAACCAACATTAAACCATGCTGAGCTACATGGAGTCCAGTGTCATGTACTCCCACTGAAAAGAGCTGTCCTAATCGGCAAAAGTTAGAACCATGTCGTACCAGGATCCTGTCATGATAAGCCACATAGGGCAACCTACGGTGGCAACGTAGTTTTGGACTTGGGTTATCTGAACCCTCGTCTTTCGATGCTAAATACTGCTCCCAAAATATATAACATGAGCTCATATACATGTGACATATCTGATGCAAAACTTGTTCATAACGTGTTCATACTCCGGATCGTCATACTACTCATGAATTAGGGTTTAGAAATCGATTCATGAGCATTGATGGAACATCGGGTGTCTTGTCTTGCATAATACTTCATAACTTGTGAAATTTGCATACTTCATGACTTGTAAAACTTTGCATGACTCTAGTTCAATTTCATAATACATATATTTTCGTAGAATATAGGAACTAGGCATGCACATGCTTGAAAACCCATAAGGAACATGCTATCAAAATCCAATTTGCTTAAAGCAACTTCATGCATGTAGAAATTCCATGGTTTAACTTCAATTCATTATATAAGAGTTGACATGTCAAAACCCATGTGAAATCATGCTATTTTAATAGTAATTTCATAATCAAATCACGAGAAGACCATATTTAACAAAACCCATGAGAATTAGATAAGAACCCTAATTTGAAGACCATGAAATAAAAATTTGAATTAGGGGTTTTGGGCACAAGGGTGAAAGAAACCCATTGTTGATTACCCATATACCTTTGAAGATAACCCACTTGAATTGGAAAGACTTAGGAGGCTTGAACTTGGAGCTTGAGACTTGAAGCTTGGAGAAGAATTTTCCCTCTTTGGGAGATGAGTGAAGCAATGAGAAGGAAATTAGGCTAATGAGGGTGAAAACCCTTCTTGAAATAGTCAAAACAACGTCATTTAGGAGTTAAAAGAGTGGGCAATGACGAAAATACCCCTGGGACTCAATTAGGAAAAGCTGATTTAAAATTCAGCTTTAGGTTCCACGGGTGGAGTCTACGACTTGTAGACCTAACCACAACTCATGGTTCCTTCTCATGGTAACTACCCAAGATTTCAGGCTATTGAAGGTTCCCTATGACTAAACAGGATGACTCGTGGAAGCTTCCACGAGTCGTAGATCTAAGTCGTGGAAATCAGGGAACCTTACCACTCTCTGTTTGAGTTCTATGGTTTGGTTCCACGACCCGTGGAAATCTTCACGAGTCATGAAACTGACTCGTGGTTCTCAGACTTGAGGATGGTCTGGAGAATTGGAATCGCAAGTCACTTCCACGACTCGTGGAACCACCCACGGCTCGTGGACTTGACCAGTGATCCCTGGAAGTTTCAAAAATTTCTACAAGTTTTGAGTTTAAAAGCTGGGTCTATTTCCGGGGTGTTACAATATCTCCCCCGTTGGATTATTTATCCTCGAATGAAGACTAAGCAAGGAAAACTGAAGAGAAAACAGCCCAACCAGTAATAAAACATGGAATTCAAGGAATAAACATGAAAACTGCACTTTCCAACTTTAAACATGGTTAAATCAACTTCAAAAACATGAATGCATGCTAAGATCATGAGAGTAACTGATGGAACGAGATCGAAGGAACATACTAAGGATGAAACTATTACCTCAAGCTGGAGAGGAATCGGAAGGAAAGAGATAGGGATATTTGACCTTCATGGCCTCTTCCGCTTCACAAGTAGCTCCTTCAACAAGGTGATTTCTCCAAAGAACCTTTATCAAAGCAACTTCTTTGTTTCTCAACCTTCGAATATGACGATCAAGGATCTCTGTGGGAACCTCCTCATAGGTGAGACTATCCTTCACACCCACATCCTCCAAAGGGACAATCATGCTTGGATCACCAACACACTTCTTCAACAAGAAAACATGGAAAACTGGATGATCCGCTTCCAACTCCGTTGGCAACTCCAACTCATACGCAACACTACCAAGTCTCCTCAAAATCTGATAAGGACCTACGAAATGGGGACTAAGCTTTCCTTTCTTGCCAAACCTTATCACACCCTTCATGGGTGACACATTTAGGAAAACCAAATCATCAACTTCAAATTCCAACTCGCTTCTCCTCACATCCGCATAAGATTTATTTTGACTCTGTGCGGTCTTCAACCTCTCCCTAATAAGCTGAAACTTCTCCATAGTCTCATGAAACAAATTTGGACCAATCAAGGCTGCCTCACCTACCTTAAACAAACCAATAGGTGACCTATATCTCCGGCCATAAAGTGCCTCACATGGAGCCATCTGGATGCTAGAGTGAAAGTTGTTTTTGTAGGCAAACTCGATAAGAGGTAAGTGATCATCCCAATTACCTTTGAGGTCGATCACACACGCTCTCAACATATCCTCCAAAGTCTAAATAGTACAGTCTGCCTGGCCGTCTGTCTGAGGTTGAAAAGCTTGCTAAGCTTCACCTGGGTACCAAGACCTTTCTGAAATGATCTCCAGAACTGAGATGTAAACTGAGGACCTCTATCCGAAATCATAGACAAGGGAACACCATGCAATCGAACTATCTCCCAGATGTAGAGTCTGGTATAATCATCTGCTGAATTGGTAGTCTTAACAACAAAGAAGTGGGATGACTTGGTCATCCGATCGATAATCACCCAAATGGAATCATGTTTCCTTCGAGTACGAGGCAAGCCAGTAATAAAGTCCATATTGATTGCTTCCCATTTCCAAGTGGTAAGGTTAATATCTTGAATCATGCCACCCGGCCTTTGATGCTCCACCTTTACTTGTTGACAGTTGGGACACTTAGACACAAACCCGTCTATGTCCCTCTTCATACCATTCCACCAAAAGACTTCCCATAGATCACGGTACATCTTAGTAGCACTTGGATGAATGGAATATCTAGAGCTGTGAGCCTCAGTCAGAATTTGTTGTCTCAACCCATCTACATCTGGCACACATAAGCGACCCTGATAATGAAGCACACCATCTCCCCCTTGGGAGAAAACCTCCACCCGCTGCTGATGACCGGCACCCTTAAGCTGAAGTAGAATGGGATCCTTGTCTTGCTTTGCCTTCACCTCAGCTACCAAAGATGATTCAGCACCATTTTGTACAATCACACCACCTTCTGTCGAGTCCATAAGGCGAACTCCCAACCGAGCGAGCCTATGAACCTCCTTAACCAATTCTTTCTTCCCATCTTCAATGGAAGACACAATTCCCATGGACAGTCTACTCAAAGCATCTGCCATGACATTGGTCTTATCCGGATGGTAAAGCACACTCATATCATAATCTTTAAGGAGCTCAAGCTATCTCCTTTGTCGCAAATTCAATTCCTTTTTGAGTTAACACATACTGAAGACTCTTATGATCGGTGAATACATCCACATGCACCCCATACAAATAATGTCTCCAAATCTTCAAAGCAAAGACCACAGCTGCCAACTCAAGATCATGAGTAGGATAGTTCTTCTCATGAGTCTTAAGTTGTCTCAAAGCATAAGCAATCACCCTACCATGGTGCATCAAAACACAACCCAAACCAATCCTAGAAGCATCACAATACACAACAAAATTATCTAGGCCCTCGAGTAGAGCTAACACTAGAGTTGTGGTCAATCTAGTCTTTGATACCCGAAAGTTCTTCTCACACAAGTCGGACCACTGAAATTTTACCTTCTTCTAAGTTAATAGGGTCAAAGGGGCAGCAATGGAAGAAAATCCTTCCACAAACCTCTTGTAGTAACCAGCCAAACCCAAAAAGCTCCTAATATTCGACGGGGAAGTGGGTATAGGCTAGTTCTTTACTGCCTCTATCTTTTGAGCATCAACTCGGATACCATCACTAGTCACAATATAACCTAGAAAGGCAACTGACTGTATCCAGAACTCACACCTGGTAAGCTTAGCAAACAATTGTCTATCTTTGAGAGTTTGCAACACAACCTCAAGTGGTCTGCATGCTCCTCTTCACTCCGAGAGTAGATGAGGATATCATCAATGAACACAATCACAAACGAATCCAAATATTGCTTGAACACGTGGTTCATCAAATCCATCAAAGCTGCAAGAGCATTCGTTAGACCAAAAGACAAAACAACAAAATCATAATGAATATACCAAGTCCGGAAGGCTGTCTTTGGAATATTACACTCTTTAACATGAAGCTGATGATAACCGGATCTAAGGTCGATCTTGGAGAAGAAACTAGCACCCTGAAGCTTATGAAACAAGTCATCAATCCTCAAAATAGGATATTTATACTTGATTGTGACCTTGTTCAACTGACGGTAGTCAATACACATTCTAAGAGAACCATCCTTCTTCCGAATAAACAAAACTGGGGCACCCCATGGAGAAATGCTAGGCCTGATAAAACCTTTATCGAGAAGATCCTTCAACTGATCTTTCAACTCTTTGAGTGCCGCGGGAGCCATTCTATAGGGAGGAATAGAGATAGGATTCGTATCTAGGATAAGATCTATCCTAAAGTCTATCTCTCGCTCAAGAGGGACACCGAGCAAATCCTTCGGAAACACTTCTAGAAACTCATTCACAACAGGAACAGACTGAAGGGATGGGATTTCAGACTCCGTGTCCATAACTAAACATACCCATTTGAAATCATCTTCCTAGCCTTAAGATAAGATATGAAAAAACCTATCGAGAAAGGGGGACTACCTTGCCATTCTAAAACAGGTTCATTAGGAAACTTGAAACTGACCACACGAGTACGACAATCAACAGAGGCATAACATGCATACAACCAATCCATACCAAGAATGACGTCAAAATCAGTCATCTCCAACTCTACTAGATCTGCTGAAGTGACCCTATGAAGGACTGAGATAGGGAAATTTCAGTAGATTCTTTTGTCTAAGATTGACTCACCAATAGGGGTAGAAATACAAAAAGGTTCTGAAAGCAATTCAGAACAAACTTTGAACTTACATACTACATAAGGGGTAACAAAAGATAAGGAAGAACCAGGGTCCAACAAAGCATACACATCAAAAGAGAATACTTTCAATATACCAGTAACAATATCTGGGCAACCCTCCTGATCCTGACGTGAGGACATAGCATAAAGGCAGTTTTGGGGCTGACCACCAGAACTAGAAGCTGTGCCCTGCTGGGCTGGTCTACCTCCTGAAGCTGCTGGAGTAGACTGAGTCCTACCACCTTCCTACCCCTTCTTAGCTGAAGGGAAATGCTTAGTCAAGTGTCCATCCTGTCTACACCCACAACATGCACCCGTACCCAAACGACACTCTCCCGGGTGATTCTTCCCACACTTGCTGCAACTAGGATGGGAAGGTCTCTTAACAACACTTCCCTGAGACTGGGAATAGGAACCAGGTACTTTACCACCCTGATCATGACGAGGCCTTTAAACCTACGTAGAAGCACTAGCAGAAGAATGCATGGATCTTGATGACTTCTTCAGGAAAGAAGAGCGATGTCCACCTCCGGACCTGTGATGACCAAAACCCGATCCCTTAGATCTAGCTATCTTGTTCTCCCTCTCCATCTCCCTTAGCTTGTCACCCTCAATCTTTTGGGCATGAGTCATAAGTCGGGAAATGTTCATATCACTCAATAGCAAAGCAGACATACACTCTTTCTTCACCGTATCAGAAACCCCATAGATGAACCTGCTCATTTGATCATGCGGGTCCGCTACCATGGAGGGAGCATATCTAGACAACTGAGTGAACTTTAGACTATACTCTTGAACCGACTTTGACCCCTGTCTCAAGTTTACAAATTCATCCACCTTCTCTTGCCTCAACTCTCGAGGAAAGAACCTATCAAGGAAGGCCCTCTCAAAATACTCCCAAGTCATTAGGACCGCGTCCCTCACTTTAGCCTCCTTCCATTGCATGAACCAAATATGATCTATATCCTTGAGTTGATAGGATGCAAGCTCAACACAATCGACCCCAACCACTTGCATAACTTCAAAGATCTTCTTCACTTCATCAATAAAGTTGAGCGGGTCCTCACTTACTTTCAAACCCCAGAATTTAAGCGGGTTCATACGAATAATGTCATGGACTCAAGCCGCTACCCCACCTTGAGGATGGATTGGGGCAGGAGCCTGCTGATTGACCTGAGTGGCCAAAGTATGGGCTAACAAATGAATGGCATTCCTGAACTCCTCATTCGTGACATCAGGGACCGGAATGGGAGGAGCGGTATTTCGAGTGGCTTAGGGAGGCATAGCACGTCGAGGAGGCATAATCTGAAATGTACAAGATAAGGATTAGAGGAACATAAGAGTTAATCTCTATCGCATGACATGATCATGAAAGAAGTGGAGTTTTCTACGATATCTCATAGATTCCCTCTCATATGTGTGGCGCACTTCACACACATGAAAAAGACTCTACTCGATGCGGCTTTCAGACATCCTAGGACTCTTGAACGTGAGGCTCTGATACCAAGTTTGTCACACCCTGGGGTTACCCCCAGACGTAACACAGGACTTGGATCCACAAGTGCCCCAAGCTAACCCTTGGTCATAGCATCCTCAAGCATAACAAAAGATTAGCGAAAGCATAATAGATAAAGTCAGAATAACATAAATAAAGAGTCAAGTCAAATAGGAATACAAGATCCATTTGAAGACTCAAATTTTGTCTATGTCTGAAAAGCCTCTACATGACATAAGGAGTTGCTAGGACAAGACCCTAGCTAACTCAAAGTACAGAAGTAAGAAATCAGCATAAGCCAAAACATATCTAGTCCTCAACCTAAGAGGACTCACCAACAGTTGACATAAAAGTGGCCTGGAAGCTCTAGCCACGTGTCTGGAAAGGAACACCTGAATCTGCATCATCAAAGGATGCATCGCAAGATATGCGTCAGTACTACAGGATGTACCGAGTATGTGAGCAATGCATGAATCATGATAAAAATAGTTTAAAACATGCTTAAGAATGAACTTGTTACGTAAATAAGGAACATGAATAAATATCAAAGTATAAAACATGAAACATGAAATAAAGCTTAAGTTTCATAGTATAGAATCATATAACTTCATAGCTTGAAAATAAACATGTAGGAGTTTGTCACTCCCCGAGGTTACCCCCTAGACGTAACACATGACATGGGACCATAAGTACCCCAAGCTAACCCCTTGGTCATATCATACTCAAGCATAATAATAAATAAGAGCGGAAGCATAGTAGGGGAATCCAAAAGTAGACAATATAATAGATAAGTCTGGAAACCACATAAAGATACAAAGTCTAGAAAGAACTTCGAAAACTGTCTAAGTTTGAAAAACCTCTACTCATAACATAAAGAGTTTCTAGAACAAGACCTTAGCTAACTTGAAGTACGAAAAATAAGAAGCTAACATAACTAGGAACATAACTAGTCCTCGACCTAAGAGGACTCACCACCAGCTGATGAGATGTGGCCTGGAAGCTCTAGCTATGAGTCTGAGAAGGAATACCTGAATCTGCATCATCAAAGGATGCAACGTAAGAATGTGGTCAGTACTATGGAATGTACTAGTAAGTGAGTGATGCATGAATCATGATAAAACAGTTTAAAACATGCTTCAGAATGAACTTATAACATAAAGAAAGGGACATGAAATAATATCAAGGAAAAAGGAAATAAAACATAACATAAAGCTTAAGTTCAAACTTAACATATGGGAGGTTCTGTTAACCGATATAAACCATGCTGAGCTACATGAAGTCCGATGTATGCGCCCTATCGAAAGGACAAAATATACCTTTCCAGGGTATAGAAGCATAACTGTGGCGTGATCACTAAAATCTGATGCCCAATAGAGGGGACTTAAAACCTATGAGGGCACGTAATTCTGGGACCCTAGGTACTCTTACCCAGTCCAACTCGGTGCTAAATACTACTCCTAAAACATATAAGATGAGCTCACATACATGTGGCATATCTGATGCCAAGCTTGTTCATAACTTGTTCATACTTGTTCATACTCCAAATCTTCATACTACTCATGAGTTTTAGTTTAGAAAATGGCTCATGAGCATTGATGGGTTGTCGGGTGTCTTGACTTGTATAATACCTCATAACATGGAAAGACTTGCATACGTCATGAATTGGAAAATTTTGCATGGCTCTAGTTCAATTTCATAAAACACATACTTTCATAGAACATAGGAACTAGGCATGCACATGCTTGAAAATCCATAAGGAACATGTTATCAAAGTCCAATTTGCTTAAATCAACTTCAAGCATGTTGAAATTTCCACGGTTAAACTTCAATTCATGAAAGAAGAGGCAACATGTAAGAACCCATGTGAAATCATGCAATTATATAGCAATTTCATAAGTAAATCATAAGGAGATCATATTTCAACAAAACCCATAAGAATTGGATAAGAACCCTAATTTGAAGATCATAAAATCAAAACTTGAATTAGGGGTTTTGGGCACAAGGGTGAAAGGAACCCATTGTTGATTACCCACATACCTTGATTGAATCTAACCCACTTGAATTGAAAAGACTTAGGAGGCTTGAACTTGGAGCTTGAGACTTGAAGTTTGGAGATGAACTTTTCCTTTTTGGGAGAAGAATGAAGATCTTAGAAGGAACTTAGGCTAATGAGGGTGCAAACCCTTCTTGAAATATTCTAAACGACATCATTTAGGAGTTAATATATTAGGGAATGACCAAAACACCCCTGGGACATAACTTTGAAAAATCTGGAAAATGGATTGGCTTCAGGTTCTACGGGTTGGTCCTATGGGTTGTCATTTGAACCACGACTCATGGTTCCAACTCGTGGAACCTGGTCGACTAGACAGTCTGCAGAAGGTGGTCTACAACTCCACAGGATGGATCTATCGTTTGAATGACTAGTTGTCAACTGGACCGTCGTTCCTGGGAAGTTAGTTGACCTCCGATCAAACCATGAATCAGGACGATGAGTCATCATTTAAATGAAGGGTCATCAAACCTAGTTGCAGAACCTGGGGAACTTTCCATCCCTATGATCTAGTTCCACTAGTCAATAGGACGGACCCGTGGTTTGAACCATGGTCTGTAGAACCCACTCATAGTTATAGACCAGATGTCGAACCCAACAGACAGGAATCACGGTTCCATTACATGACCCGTGGTTCAAACCACGGTACGTGGTTTGGACCCGTCATTCCTGAAACATGGAATTTTCTGAGATTTTTAACTTAGATAGCTGGGTAAGTTTCCGGGGTGTTACAATATCACCCCCTTGGAATCATTCATCCTCGAATGAAGACTAGGCAAGGAAAACTGAGGAGAAAACAGCCCAACCAACATCTAAATATGAAAATCAGGGGGACATCAAGAAAGCTGAACTTCTCAACTTGAAAACATGATAAACTAACTTGGTACAACATGGATGAATGCTAGGATCGTAAGAGAAACCGGTGGAATAGGATCGGCAGAACATAATAAGGAGGAAACTACTACCTCAAGCTGGAACTGAATCGGAAGGAAAGAGATGAGGATATTTGGTTTTCATGGCCTCTTCCGCTTCCCAAGTAGCACCCTCTACAAGATGATTTATCCAAAGGACTTTCACCAAAGTAACTTCTTTGTTCCTCAACCTCTGAACCTGACGATCAAGGATCTCCATGGGAACCTCCTTATAAGTGAGACTATCCTTCACACCCACATCCTCCAAGGGAACAATCAAGGTCCGATCACCAACACACTTCTTCAACAAGGAGACATGGAACACCGGATGGATAGCTTCCAAATCTGAAGGCAAGTCCAACTCTTAAGCAACACTACCCACTCTCCTCAAAATCCAATAAGGACCTACGAAACGGGGACTGGGGTTTCCTTTCTTGCCAAATCTCATCACACCTTTCATGGGTGACACTTTCAGAAAAACCCAATCATCAACCTCAAATTCCAACACCCTTCTTCTCACATCCGCATACAATTTCTGTCGACTCTGAGCGGTTTTCAACCGTTCCCGAATAAGATGAACCTTCTCCATGATCTCATGCACAGAATCTGAACCAATCAAGGTTGCTTGACCAACCTTGAACCAACCAATATGAGATCTAAATCTCCTACCATAGAGTGCCTCATAGGGAGCCATCTGAATACTAGAGTGGAAGCTGTTGTTGTAGGCAAACTCGATAAGAGGTAACTGATCATCCCAATTACCTTTGAAATCAATCACACATGCTCTCAACATATCTTCCAAGGTCTGAATAGTATGCGCAGCCTGGCCATATGTCTGAGGGTGAAAAGTTGTGCTAAGCTTCACTTGAGTACCAAGACCTGTCTGAAACGACCTAAAAAACTGAGATGTAAACTGTGGACCTTTATCTGAAATGATGGACAAAGGAACACCATACAATCAAACTATCTACCAAATGTAGAGTCTGGCATAATTATCTGCTGAGTCAGTAGTCTTAACAACCAAGAAGTGGGATGACTTGGTCATCCGGTCGACAATCACCCAAATGGAATCATGTTGCCTTTGAGTACAAGGCAAACCTGTAATGAAGTCCATATTGATCTCTTCCCATTTCGAAGTAGGAAGGTCAATATCCTGAATCATTCCACCCGGTCGCTGGTGCTCTACCTTCACCTGCGGACAGTTAGGACACTTAGCCACAAACCCAGCTATGTCCCTCTTCATACCATTCCACCAAAAGACTTTTTGTAGATCACGGTATATCTTTGTGTCACCCGGATGAATGGAATATCTATAACTGTGAGCCTCAGTCAGAATCTGCTGTCTCAATCCATCTACATCTGTCACACATAACCGACCCTGGTAACGAAGCACACCATCTCCCCTCGGGAGAACACCTCAACCCCGCTGCTGATGAGCCGCACCCTTAAACTGAAGTAGAATAGGATCCAAATCTTGCTTTGCCTTTACCTCCGCTACCAAAGATGATTCAGCACCATTTTGGATAATAACTCCACCCTCGGTCGAGTCCATAAGTCGAACTCCCAATCGGGAAAGTCGATGAACATCTTTCACCAACTCTTTCTTACCATCCTCAATCAAAGCCACACTACCCATGGACAATCTACTCAAAGAATTTGCCATAACATTGGATTTACTTGGGTGGTAAAGTACACTCATATCATAGTCCTTAAGGAGCTCAAGCCACCTCCTTTGATGCAGATTCAACTGCTTTTGAGAGAACACATACTGAAGACTTTTGTGATCGATGAACACATCAATATGCACACCATACAAGTAATGCCTCCAAATCTTCAAAGCAAATACTACTATTTCTAGCTCAAGATCATGAGTAGGGTAGTTCTTCTCATGAGTCTTACGCTGTCTCGAGGCATAAACAATCACCTTACCCCATTGCATAAAAACACCACCCAAACAAATCCTTGAAGCATCACAATACACCACAAAATCATCCCCTCGGGTAGGGTCAATACTGGAGCGGTGGTCAACCTAGTCTTCAATTCCTGAAAACTTTTCTCACAAGTGTCGGACCACTAAAATTTTACCTTCTTCTGAGTCAACCTAGTCAAAGGCAAAGTAATGGAAGAGAAACCCTCTACGAACCTCCTGTAATAACCAGCCAAGCCCAAGAAACTCCGAATATCCTGTGGAGAAGTAGGACTAGGCCAGTTCTTCACTGCTTCGATCTTTTGAAAATCCACACGAATACCATCACTAGACACAATGTGAACCTGAAAGCAATGGACTGCATCCAGAACTCACACTTGCTAAACTTAGCAAACTATTGTCTATCCTTGAGGGTTTGCAACACTACTCTCAAATGATCCGCATGCTCCTCCTCACTCCGAGAATAGATGAGGATATCATCAATGAACATAATCATAAACATATCCATATATTGCTTGAACACACGATTCATCAAATCCATAAAACCTGCAGGGGCATTGGTTAAACCAAAGGACATAACAACAAACTCATAATGACCATAACGGGTCATGGAAGTTTCCACGCGTCATGAAACCAACTCGTGGAAATAGTCCAGAAGCTTAAAAGTGGCCTGAAAACCACAAAGAGGTTCCACGGGTCATGGAATGATCCATGGGTCGTGAAACCAACTCGTGGAAATCAGTCCACAGGCCAGAAACTTCACTCAGGAACCACGAACCCATTCCATGAACCATGATCCATTCCATGGGTCATGATTCATGTCCGTAGAAGCCTGTGATGAAATTTTCAGCAGTTTTTCAGACTCTTTTCCTTGGGGTATTTTTGTAATTTCTCACTCTTTTAACTCCTCAGTTAAGTCATTTTGGGAAAATTAGAAGGGGTTTTATTCCCACTTAGCCTAAGTTCTCTTCCGTTCTCTCAATCAAGTTGCAAGAGAAGAAAATGGTCCCCATTCTCCAAGCATCAAGCTAAGGATTCCATCTTCAAGTCTCCATCCTCAAGTCCCAAGTTAGGAAAGCTTCAATTCAGGTATGTGGGTATTCAACAATGGGTTCCTTTCACCCTTGTGCACAAAACCCCTAATTTCTATTTTTGATTTCATGAACTTTCAAACTAGGGTTTTACCCAATTCTTATGGGTTTTTGCTATAAATTGTCTTCTCATGATTCTATTATAAAATTTATCTTAAATTGCATGATTTTGCATGGGTTTTCATATATGAACTCTTATTTCATGAATTGAAGGCTAATTGTAGCAATTTTTACATGCATGAAGTGATTTTAGTAAAATGGGTATTTGGTAGTATGCTTTCATGAATTTCAAACACGTGCATGACTAGTTCTTATATTCTATAAAAGTATATGTTATTATGAAATTGAACTAGACTCATGTAAGTTTTCAAGTTATGAATTATTATGCAAGACAAGACACCCGATGTTCCATCAATGCTCATGAATCATTTTTTAAAACCAAGGTTCGTGAGTAGTATGAAGATCCGGGTTATGAACATGTTTATGAACAAGTTTTGACATCTAGATATGTTACATGTATGTGAGCCTAATGCTATATATATATATATATATTGGGAGTAGTATTTAGAACTGAGTTGGACCAGGTGAGAGTACCCTTAGTCCCAGAACTACGTGCCACCATAGGTGCCCTCTGTGGCTTATGACAGGATCCTGGTATGAAATGATTCTAACTTTTGCCGGTTAGGACAACCTTTTTCAGTGGGGATGCATGAAACTGGACTCCATGTATATCAGCATGGTTTATGTCGGTTAAGAGAAACTCCCGCATGATTATTTTCAATCTATGAAGTTATATGATACTTTACTTTAAATCTTTACTTTACTTCATTTTTTATGTCTTATATCTTGATAATTTCTTATGGTATCTCTTTTATGAACGAGCTCATTTTAAGCATGTTTTAAGTATATTTTATCATATTTTTACTATATTTATGCATACCTCGCATACTCAGTACATTCCATAGTACTGACCACATACTTCTATGTGTTGCATCCTATTATGATGTAGATCATGTGGCTCGCTCCCCAGTCCGTGGCTAGTAGATCAACAACACACCCAACCAGCTTGGTGAGTCCTCCTCCTTCGAGGACTTGGAGTTTAGTTTCATTTCAACATTTATTTTGTTTATTCAGTATGTCAGTATTTAGAGTTAGCTGGGGGCCTATCTCAGTAACTCGCCAGTAGTAGAGGCTTTTAGACATAGAGTCAGATGTTCAATTTTATTTGGATTGTCACTCTTAGACTTTTATTTATATAGCAGTTTGAGTTGCTCATTACTTCAATTATGATTTTGTCCTTATATTTTGTTTTGTCTCTAAGTCATGCTAATGCTAGAGAGTTATCTTGATATCACTTGTGATCTTGGGTCCTGTGTTATATCCAGGGGGTAGGCTAGGGGCATGATAATTTCTGGACATGTTTTTCCCGATTAAACTCAGAGAAGAAAGGGTTTAGAAGTTCATCAACTTGAGGTACAATGATATCCGCATCAAGGAGTACTCTCTCAAGGTCACCCAACTTTCTAAATATGCTACAACAATGGTTGCTGACTATTAGGCCTGCATGAGTAAGTTCATGTCAGGTGTTTTTGATGATGTGGTCAATGAATGTAGGACCACTATGCTGGTTAAGGAGATGGAGATCTCCAGGTTGATGACTCATGTCCAACAAATTAAGGATGAAAAGATCAAAGCAAGGGAATGAGACAGTAAGAGGACTAGAATAGATGACTCCAGTTACTCTCAATAGAGGTCAGAGAGTGGTAAGTTCCGCCAAAAATCTTCAGCTCCGGCCCCATCTTCTGCTAGTGCCCTAGTTCCTAAGTTCAGATAATACTGATAGGATAGGGCGCCAGGCTGTAAGTCCCAAGGTAGTATCACTGGGGGTGCACTTATCCAGTTTGCAAAAAGTATGGTATAAAACACCAAGGTTAGTGTATGGCAGCAGTGGAAATTATTTTAGGTGTGGTAAGACATGACACATGATGAAGGATTGTCCAGTTGCTTTTAAGAAGGGTAAGGATGCTCACCCACATAATTAGGCTAGTTCTACAGTGGCTCCAGTAGGTCACCCAACTCAGTAGGGTGCCTCTTCTAGTGTAGGTGGTGGTCAGTGCCAAAATAGGTTTTATGCACTTCAGACATGACAGAACCATGAGGATTCTCCCGATGTGGTCACAGGTACGTTACAGGTCTTTCATCTTAATGTTTATGCATTGTTAGACCCAAGGGCTATACTTTATTTTATAACTCTATATATAGCAGTAAATTTCATCTTCAATGTATAATCCCTCCCATAACCTTTCACAGTCTCTACTCCAGTTGGTGATCCTGTTATAACTAGACGGGTATATAGAAATTGCCATGTAACAGTTTTCCAGAAAGTCACCTCAGCCGATCTAGTATGGTTAGAAATGACTGATTTTGATATTATTCTAGGCATGGATTTGTTACACTCATGTTATGCCTCAATCAATTGTAGAACCAGGATAGTTTAGTTCCAATTTCCTAATGAACTAGTCCTAGAATGGAAGGGTAATTCGTCAGTGCATATAGGTCAATTCATTTCTTACCTTAAGGCCATAAAAATGATTTCCAAAGGGTATATATATCATCTTGTTCGGGTTAAGGATTCGAATTCTGAGACCCCAACTCTTGAATCAGTCCCAGTAATAAATGAATTCGCAGAAGTATTTCTAGAAGATTATCCAAGAGTTTATCCCGAAAGGGAAATCGACTTCGAAATAGATCTCTTTCAATATACTCAGCCTATCTCGATTCCACCTTACAGAATGGCTCCAGTTGTCACGACCCGATTTCTCAAGTCATGATGGCACCTACAATCCCCCAGTAGGCGAACCAATTCCCGTAGCCCAGAACGGTTAGTAATGGGCTACTACCTAACCAAAATGCACCAGCAAGCAGAAGTAAGCGAAAGCAAAACTCGAATATAAATAAATAAAGGAAACTACACCAACCCCAAGACTTGGTATCAATAGTACAGAAGCTTCTAATAGTATACAAGCGCTAGTAGTAACAAAATACAACATAAATTTCCTCCGAAAGTACAAGGAGCAACAGTACAATAGATGAGATGTAGACAAGCCCCGACCGTCAGGCGCTCACCCTAGTCTCAAAAATCCAAAAGCTGCACGAGTCTCCAACGTGATTAACGGCGAAAGCTCAGCTAATATCTGCACAAAAAAAGTGCAGAAGTGTAGCATGAGCACCAAAACCACGGGTACTCAGTAGGTATCATAGGCCGACTGAGCGCATATAAGATATAAAAGCAGTAAGTAACAGATAGCAAGAAAGCAGTCACTGAGGCAATAAGCAAGGCACAAAGAGCTAGCACAGATCATCCACAACCAAGAGCTTCAAGTAACAAATGCTAGCACAGAGATACAATTACACAGAGTCACAGGTGAAGGAAAGGAGAACGCACCTGGAGTCCTTGCACAACAATATAAGTAAGTAGAGAAAGAGTTGAGAAAATAGCGGTATACCGGTAACCTCAAGTGGAAGGAAAAGATGGACAGTAGTCTAACATACTCAAAATGGAATCAACCAGTATAAGGAAATCATAAAACCAATCCAATCATATGATAGCATAACTAGGGAATCACCTCACAAGTACAACCCTAGGATGAAATAACTAGGCCACAATAACCGAGAGATACCACTCAGCTTCCCACAAGAATAGAACTAGAGTCTCACACTCTGCTCAGAAGGCCACACAAAAGTGCCTCAATAAGATAGGACTCCAAAGCCCTCTCAATAATAAAAAATCCCACAACTAAAGCCTCAACAGGCTAGCCATCACAAATCTTTCAAGAACCGAGTGCCAAGACAAGCTCTAAATAAAGACAGGAGTAAATATAGTCTACCTACAGTCCCAACGGCCGCCCATACAACCGAGGAACACAATCAAGTGAAAACAAACCCTCCGGCATCCCATACTACCGGAGCGTACACTGAACACACAACAAACAAGGGTGGAATCCAATGCATGATATGATATGATGTGAAATAGAACCTCTGTATGTACCTCCTCTGGTGCCAATCAGGCCCAGCAAGCAGGTTCCATGGAAGGACTCAGCCTGTATACCTCTACTCCACCGTATACCCTTCCCTCCGGCGCACGCAGCCCGAAGCCCCAGGCTCAGAGCGGTAAGGTCCATGGAGGTCCCCGACCCCATACTAAAACTCAGTATCAAGACATGTCATCCGGAAGCAAGTCCGGGATCAAGATAGAGACCCAGTCTCAAGTATGCATGCCCAGACCCCGTCCAGGACTAAAGTAGTAGAAAATGCCTCAAAAACCCTTCCAAGGGTGCCCGGGCGTAATCGGGTCTAACACTGTAGTAAATCAAGTCTAGTGCTCTCCCCCGCAGAGACTAGTATCATTAATAAAATTAAGTCTGGTGCTCTGCCCCGCAGAGACTAGTATCAGTAATAAAATCAAGTCTGGTGCTCTGCCCCGCAGAGACTAGTATCAGTAATAAAATCAAGTCTGGTGCTCTGCCCCGCAGAGACTAGTATCAGTAATAAAATCAAGTCTGGTGCTCTGCCCCACAGAGACTAGTATCAGTAATAAAATCGGTGCGAAAACATCCAAAAATCCCCTTTTCTATCAATAACAGTACCAAAAAGAGGCCCCCAAGGCCATGCAAATTTAGGAAAACTGTCGGTAGTGGCTCACAGCCAAAACTGTAGTAAAACATGAAGGGGAAAACCTTTTTCATGGATGATATGCTCGCACACAAATATAAAAGTAGCCCAACGACTCACAACAATTCCTATCAGCCCGGCACAGGCCCAATAACTACTCAGCGACATAACCAGCCTAAAAGAATAATCTCTATGTCCGGGAATCGCGGACATTCCCCAATAACCCACCATCTATGTTCTAGAGTCAATACATGGCCAGACAGGACCACAAGGGTAATATATAATACTACGCGAATACTACGCGAATACTACAAACAACGCATGAAATAACGGACGAACAAGGTGGACAAGGTCTGGGGTACCAACCTATAACAACCCATCCAAGGATGCTAATTAATGCAGTTATAGCCTATATACGCAGACTCTAGATAGGGGAAAACCATAACCTACCTGTCATCCGATGACTAGCTGCGGGAACGACATCATCCAGACTCGAACAGCTCCAGGAAGCTCTGAATCACACAAAACAAATATTTCAACTGAAGCCCCAAAGGCGTCTCTATGAAGGCTGACCAACCAAGGTAATGGAACAATTGTTAGAATCGACGAGGCTGCAAGAACGAGCCATAGCCATTTGATAAGGTGTTAATGTCACACTCGCGACCAGCCAAATCCAAAATATAAAATGAGGCCAATAACAATAAGAAATGGCAGCTAAATCCAACAATAATATGTTAACCACATCTCAAAGGAGCGACGAGCTCCCGAGGCACTATTTCAAGGCGTACTTCACGTTGTCCAATCCAATCACTATCGTATGCGATCCCAAAAAGAATCGCACAATTTCCCAATCCCTCCAACACCTTACCACAACCAGAACACCACATCAATAACCAAACATAACAAGATAAAGGGGCTGTCCAAAGCCACAAATCCAAAATACCACTTCGTGGCTCAGAAATCCATAAAACAATACTAGAACATATAATAACGAAGGAGGGTCGTAGGGGACAGATTTCCTTGACAAAAATATTCAATATCCTCAGATTAACAACCTGCCTCCTTGAAGGAACAACAAACAAATCCAAAATCAACAAGAAACTACTACAAGATATCGGCAACAACAACTTTTCTAACTAGAAGCTTAAAATCTTGATCCAACAAATAGATAAGTGTACGGGATCCATACCTCACAATAATAACTCCATAGCTACTGCCAAATATTCAGAAAACACCTGCTAGCTTGCTGCATCAACACCCACGAATATGCGCCATGAAATCTACGGGGAAAACTATACCAAAATGATGAGCTCGCGACGTAGAGCAACTTCCGTTAAACTTCCGAATTGAAAGGATCAAAGTCCATGGATTATTTATGGACTCTCCCTCTGATTTTCTGAAGCTTTTGGGTGATTTTTATGAATTAAAACGAAGCTGGAATACCTTTTATAAAGCAAAACCGACTTAGGATGCGGGCCCCGCTTTGACGTGTCTGTTTGCGCGGTCTTACAAAAACATGAATATCTCTCTAGTCTGAAGTCGTATGGATGAACGGTTTAGTGCGTTGGAAACTAGAATCGTAGACCTTCGATTTGGTATATTGGAGGACCACTAACTCTTTATAGATATGGAGAAAAACCCCAAGACATTTAACCCAAATTTGAAGAGAATTCCTTAAAGGAATTTACAATAACTTTTTTCGACTTTTGTTTCGCAACTTGCTTGACTTCAAAACTTATCATACGACCGTTTTGCGATTATAATTCCTCATAAAACATCCTTCTTAGTATATTAGACACTATTAGTCTTACCCCAAAGGCACGGGTTACTTTAAACCTTCCAAACGGGCGAGGTGTTACACGAGGCATTTCTTTAACTCAAACTTTCGAGTAAGGAATTCCTTTGATCTAGAACCTTGGTCAAATTCTTTGATATTACCACGAATGTTGTCGGAAGTCAAAGATCTCCAAAGTTGAATCTCTAAAATGAGGAACGGCCATAACGACCAAACAAATGGCCTGGGCACCGAATTACCGGTCCCGAAAAGCCATAAATGACTTGGGGCCGCTACAAGTAAGCTCTAATGGTTCAAGAAAAGAGAAAATGTGTAAATGACTGGAAGGGTCATTATATCATCCACTACTAAAAAGACTTTCGTCCCCGAAAGTAAGGAAGGAAGAAAATACCAGAGATATAAGAATAGCGGATACAACGCCCGCACTACTTTCTCAGACAACCTGGGTACCCTCCGCGACCAGACGACACCCAATAGAGCAGAACCAAAGAAAGCAACCAAGCGTTAATTTCTTACTAGCCAAGCTAGATTTCAACCTCCAAAGATCTGCCAACCCAAACTGAACTTTGAGAATCTTAACCAAAAAGCACCTACACAACACCAAAACCAGAGCACCAAGGCTATCAACACACAAAACTCGAATCCTCAAAACTATACCAAGTTTACCAGAAAGTCCATCAACCCAAAACTCTAACTCATGAACTCGTTGTTCCGCAAAACCCCATTTTTTTTATAAACTGAATTCTTTAGCACCATAAATCGGAAGCTGCATACAAGTCGAACACCAAAACCACCCTCGAAACATCAACTGACACACCGGAGATCCATAGTTCCTACTTTTACTTTACTATGAACGAAGTCACCCATTTTATTCAAACTCACTTCAAGCCAAGATATAGGCTACTAGCCTTAGCCATCCAAGATAACAACTCGTAGCATATCATTGAAAATTAATCTTACATGCCCTGACTGACCATCAACCAACAAACGAACACTTTTGCTAGCATCGAACTTACTAACTGAACCGTGCCAGGTCTGAATCAACTGAAAGTGAATGAACCAGGGCAACCTGCCCAAAAGACCCAAACCAAAACCATGATCCTGCAAGAAGTGTGGTAAGCCTACCACGAAGTCTGTAACCATGAGGCAAGCTCCCAACTTTAGAAAACACTACTGCTACTCCGAACACTCGAACACCATTTGAATGTGAAATTGCCTTACGAATCTCACCTCAGGAAGAAGTCCACCATGCCACAAATATCAAGTCCAAACAACCCGAAGGCAAAGGAAAAGGAGCCTGGGGTTCAAAGTTACCATCTAGCCATAGAAATTTTTGCATATACTTTCAACTCATTCCTTTGGCTCGAATCAACCGCTCTACTGGTTCTGCAAACAACAAACCACTTCGAAGCATATATCATAATGAACTTCTCGTCCATACTGGCCGAGTCTAACCAACACTAGAACCCCACATAAACAATAACTCCGGAGGAATTGATTAAACAAGCTTTCAAATCCTGGGCAAACGAATGGCTATTATCAGTCTCTACGTATCATCAGAACTCAAAATAGAAATGCTAGTTTCAACCCGCACAAGCTGACCACATAAAGCATACACCACTACTGAAGCTCAAACTTACGCCGTTGAGGCTGTCCAACCATGGTAGAAGGACCTCGTACTAACTAGAACACTGCTGAAATCTAGAATATCTCACCTCTTGCAGAGGTTAGCCAAGGACTAGGTGTCCAAGGCCAATAGTCGCATCCACAACTAAAGTAAAGAAGCTAAGTTGCCCACACCCACTGCCTCCTAGCACTAGGATGCTGCAACCAAATAGAAACTGCCACAAACCATCCGATGTAACCTGCCAAGTTATAATTCTGAACACCGACTTTCAAAACTGCCAACCAAAGCCTTAGTCGAACCTGTATGCTGCCAATGAACCCTTAAGAACCCAAGCCAACTAGGCCCGAATATGCAAATTGCCAACACCACAATTGTTACTGAAACAAAACCAATCGATGGAAAACCCACAGCAATGTGTAGACGACTGAATCGAATCACCGACACACAATCCCAAAGCAAACCTTTATTGCCACCTCAGGCAACTACGAGGACACATACACACATACAAAGAGTATCTCCCTTCTTTTTCAACTAAACAAAAATGCTTCCTTAGCACATACAAAACCTTACAAATCCTTTTTCGAATAAGAACCTAAAGCCATTACCTTACTACTCATAGCTACACGTCAAATTCAATAAGGCAGGATAAGGATGGGCCGGATGCCCAACTCACCCGAAATGCTTACAAATACAACCTAACCATGAGGTTACGATCAACACTTAGTCGGAAGTGCTTAAAGTCAAGACCCAATCACGATGCCAACATCCAGAGCTCATCGAAAGAACTTCGATCAAGATTCATTCCAACTGGAGCTAAAGATACAACAAACCACCCAACGGACCAGGAAGTGGAGGAGACTATGGGAACAACCCATATACCTACCAACCTCCTAAACTAATCAACAAAGAGGGTCGACTCTAGACACTCGAGAGACCAAACCAATCTATGCACACTAGCATAACCAATATCTCCCAACTGAGGCAAAATCTCAACTCCGGCCCAACTACCGGTAATACACCAAACCATCACACAGATCTCTAGCCACGCTAGATAACGGCCTAGGAAACAACTATCTAGGACCGCTCAACAAGGGCAACTCAACCACAAGTCCAAAATCACAATGAAACAGGGATAACCCAGCTAGAAATAGACTAACAAGAACTACCCACGAGCTACAACTCCAGGAAAACACCTCTCAAGGCTAACTTACCCCCAACCACTACTAAAAAATAAACTACCAATAAAACAACATATCGATACTACAATTCGAGTAGCCAAACAACTTAAACAAGTAGCAGGTAGGCATATAAGCAATTACACGACAGAAGAGATAGAGTCGCAACACGAGCAGGACTATCACAAGTCAAAGGTAGCAACAGCCTAACCTGGAGCAATGATATCAGGAACCTCTACCTATGGCCCACCAAGAGGAGTATCAAGCTGATGGGATATAACTCTGGACTGAGTAGTCAAAACTAAAGGCCTAACCAGCCCTCGCTGGGGACAATATCTATAAAGGTAACTAGTCTCTCCACAATGATAACAACCAGGCTGTCTGGGATACATAATCATGGGGTAATTCCTAGTAAAGTGCCCATGCTCACCAAACCAAAAACAACCTATACAAGATGAAATCCGATGGGAAAATCTCGACTCGTACCCCAATACCGATAGAAAACCCTGCTGAAGAACTAGAAGCTTAACTATAACTGAAGCACCACTCACAGAACCAGGTACTGAAACACTCACCAGAGGACTCAGAGTCCTAGCCACGATGTCCTGAAGCGCTAAGGTCGCTATAAATCCAGTCGGAGGTTGGGCTGACCCCACACCCCCTATTTAGTGCGGTAAAGCCTCACTCTGGAGTCCTGGTGCTGAGGGAAGCATTGAAGCAACAGGAACAGAAGCCTTGGCACCAACCACTATCGCACTCGTATGAGGCATCTCAGAATGAATGAACAATCGAAGTTTAGAAGTCAATAGAGCCAGGAACACACGAGGAGGAGCCAAGAAGATGAAACTTTTCCTAATAATGCCCTGTAGCCTCCCGCAGATAGGATACGGACGTAATTGTATCGATCCATGAGACTCTACTTAGACACTTACTTTTGTACCATGACACCGGTGAACCTAGAGCTCTGATACCAAGCTATCACGACCCGATTTCTCAAGTCATGATGGCACCTAAAATCCCCCAGTAGGAGAACCAATTCCCGTAGCCCAGAACGGTTAGTAATGGGCTACTACCTAACCAAAATGCACCAGCAAGCAGAAGTAAGCGAAAACAAAACTCGAATATAAATACATAAAGGAAACTACACCAACCCCAAGACTTGGTATCAATAGTACAGAAGCTTCTAATAGTATACAAGTGCTAGTAGTAACAAAATAAACATAAATTGCCTCCGAAAGTACAAGGAGCAACAGTACAACAGATGAGATGTAGACAAGCCCTGACCGTCAAGCGCTCACCCTAGTCTCAAAGATCCAAAAGCTGCACGAGTCTCCAACTTGATAAACGGCGAAAGCTCAGCTAATATCTGCACAAAAAAAGTGCAGAAGTGTAGCATGAGCACCAAAACCACGGGTACTCAGTAGGTATCATAGGCCGACTGAGCGCATATAAGATATAAAAGCAGTAAGTAACAGATAGCAAGAAAGCAGTCACTGAGGCAATAAGCAAGGCATAAAGAGCTAGCACAGATCATCCATAACCAAGAGCTTCAAGTAACACATGCTAGCACAGAGATACAATTACACAGAGTCACAGGTGAAGAAAAGGATAACGCACCTGGAGTCCTTGCACAACAATATAAGTAAGTAGAGAGAGAGTTGAGAAAATAGCGGTACACCGATAACCTCAAGTGGAAGGAAAAGATGAGAGTAGTCTAACATACTCAAAATGGAATCAACCAGTATAAGAAAATCATAAAACCAATCCAATCATATGATAGCATAACCAGGGAATCACCTCACAAGTACAACCCTAGGATAAAATAACTAGGCCACAATAACCGAGAGATTCCACTCATCTTCCCACAAGAATAGAACCAGAGTCTCACACTCTGCTCAGAAGGCCACACAAAAGTGCCTCAATAAGATAGGACTCCAAATCCCTCTCAATAATCAAAAATCTCACAACTAAAGCCTCAACAGGCTAGCCATCACAAATCTTTCAAGAACCGAGTGCCAAGACAAGCTCTAAATAAAGACAGGAGTAAATATAGTCTACCTATAGTCTCAACGGCCGCCCATACAACCGAGGAACACAATCAAGTGAATGCAAACCCTCTGGCATCCCATACTACCGGAGCGTACACACACAATAAATAAGGGTGGAATCCAATGCATGATATGATATGATATGAAATAGAACCTCTGTATGTATCTCCTCCGGTGCCAATCGGGCCCAGCAAGCAGGTTCCATGGAAGGACTCAGCCTGTATACCTCTACTTCACCATATACCCTTCCCTCCGGCGCACGCAACCCGAAGCCCCAGGCCCGGAGGGGCAAGGTCCATGGAGGTCCCCGACCACATACTAAAACTCAGTATCAAGACATGTCATCCGGAAGCAAGTCCGGGATCAAGATAGAGACCCAGTCTCAAATATGCATGCCCAGACCCCGTCCATGACTAAAGTAGTAGAAAATGCCTCAAAAACCCCTCCAAGGGTGCCCGGGCATAACCGGGTCTAAAACTGTAGTAAATCAAGTCTAGTGCTCTGCCTCGCAGAGACTAGTATCAGTAATAAAATCAAGTCTGGTGCTCTGCCCTACAGAGACTAGTATCAGTAATAAAATCAAGTCTGGTGCTCTGCCCCGCAGAGACTAGTATCAGTAATAAAATCAAGTCTGGTGCTCTGCCCCGCAGAGACTAGTATCAGTAATAAAATCAGTGCGAAAACATCCAAAAATCCCCTTTTCTATCAATAACAGTACCAAAAAGAGGCCCCCAAGGCCATGCAAATTTAGGAAAACTGTCGGTAGTGGCTCACAGCCAAAACTGTAGTAAACACATGCAGGGGAAAACCTTTTCATAGATGATTTGCTCGCACACAAATATAAAAGTAGCCCAACGGCTCACAACAATTCCTATCAGCCCTGCACAGGCCCAACAACTACTCAGCAGACATAACCAGCCTAAAAGAATAATCTCTATGTCCGGGACTCGCGGACATTCCCCAATAACCCACCATCTATGTTCTAGAGTCAATACATGGCCACACAGGACCACAAGGGTAATATACAATACTACGCGAATACTACAAAAAATGCATGAAATAACGGACGAACAAGGTGGACAAGGTCTGGGGTACCAACCTATAACAACCCATCCAAGGATGCTAATTAATGCAGTTATAGCCTATATACGCAGAGTCTAGATAGGGGAAAACTATAACCTACCTGTCATCCGATGACTAGCTGCGGTGACGACATCATCCAGACTCAAACAGCTCCAGGAAGCTCTGAATCGCACAAAACAAATACTTTCAACTGAAGCCCCAAAGGCGTCTCTATGAAGGCTGACCAACCAAGGTAATGGAACAATTTTTAGAATCGACGAGGCTGCAAGAACGAGCCATAGCCATTTGATAAGGTGTTAATGTCACACTCGCGACCAGCCAACTCCAAAACATAAAATGAGGCCAATAACAATAAGAAATGGCAGCTAAATCCAACAATAATATGTTAACCACATCTCAAAGGAGCGACGAGCTCCCGAGGCACTATTTCAAGGCGTACTTCACGTTGTCCAATCCAATCACTATCGTATGCGATCCCAAAAAGAATCGCAAAATTTCCCAATCCCTCCAGAACCTTACCACAACCAGAACACCACAACAATAACCAAACATAACAAGATAAAGGGGCTATCCAAAGCCACAAATCCAAAATACCACTTCGTGGCTCAGAAATCCATAAAAAAATACTAGAACATATAATAACGAAGGAGGGTCATAGGGGAGAGATTTCCTTGACAAAAATATTCAATATCCTCAGATTAACAACCTGCCTCCTTGCAGGAACAACAAACAAATCCAAAATTAACAAGAAACTACTACAAGATATCGGCAACAACAACTTTCCTAACTAGAAGCTTAAAATCTTGATCCAACAAATAGATAAGTGTACGGGATCCATACCTCACAATAATAACTCCATATCTACTGCAAAATATTCAGAAAACACCTGCTAGCTTGCTGCATCAACACCCACGAAGATACACCATGAAATCGACGGGGAAAACTATACCAAAATGACGAGCTCGCGACGTAGAGCAACTTCCGTTAAACTTCCGAATTGAAAGGATAAAAGTCCATGGATTATTTATGTACTCTCCCTCTAATTTTCTAAAGCTTTTGGGTGATTTTTATGAATTAAAACGAAGCTGGAACACCTTTTATAAAGCAAAACCGACTTAGGATGCGGGCCCTGCTTTGACGTGTCTGTTTGCGCGGTCTTACGAAAACATGAATATCTCTCTAGTCTGAAGTCGTATGGACGAACGGTTTAGTGAGTTGAAAACTAGACTCGTAGACCTTCGATTTGGTATATTGGAGGCCGAATAAATCTTTATAGATAGGGAGAAACACCCTAAGACATTTAATCCAAATTTGAAGAGAATTCCTTAAAGGAATTTACAATAACTTTTTCCGACTTTTGTTTCGCAACTTGCTTGACTTCAAAACTTATCATACGACCATTTTGCGATTATAATTCCTCATAACACATCCTTCTTAGTATATTAGAGACTATTAGTCTTACCCCAAAGGCACGGGTTACTTTAAACCTTCCAAACGGGCGAGGTGTTACACGAGGCATTTCTTTAACTCAAACTTTCGTGTAAGGAATTCCTTTGATCTAGAACCTTGGTCAAATTCTTTGATATTACCACGAATGTTGTCGGAAGTCAACGATCTCCAAAGTTGAATCTCTAAAATGAGGAACGGCCATAACAACCAAACAAACGGCCTGGGCACCGAACTACCGGTCCCGAAAAGCCATAAATGACTTGGGGCCACTACAAGTAAGCTCTAATGGTACAAGAAAAGAGAAAATGTGTAAATGACCGGAAGGGTCATTACACCAGTATAGCTTAAGGAATTGAAGGAACAGTTGAAAAACCTTCTAGAAAAGGGATTCATCAGACCCAACAATTCTCTATGAGGTTTGATGTGCCGCCATTCTACGACACATTTGACTCCTTTAACTAAGAATAATCGTGAGTTTTCAAGCAACCGTTGTCGTTTTTAATGTTTTTATGTTGGAATTGCAGGAAATAGCAACAAACATAGAAAAGGAAGGAAATACGATCAAAAGAGCGCCACTGGTTAAGAGTGACGGCCACCATGACGGGCCGTCACACATGTGACGGTCCGTCAAGTAGACCGTCAAGTTGAGGCAGCACACTGCCTAGTGGCGACGGCCACTGTGACGGTCCGTCAAGTAGACCATCAAGTTGAGGCAGCACAATGCCTAGTGGTGACGACCACTGTGACGGTCCATCAAGCATGCGACGGTCCGTCACCCAGACCGTCAAGTTGAGGCAGTACGCGCGACGCGGATTCTGAACATTTTTGGGTTTATTTCCTGGACTCCTATAAATACCCTAAGTTAGGTTTATTTTATGATTATTCATTACAAGTTCATTACCAAACAGTCCTAGGAGTATTTTGAGCGAGAATTCGAGAGGAAAACACTACACAATCACGTTTTTCTTCTTGATCATCTTGTTCTTGATCGTTCTTGGGATTTTAGACTCTTGTTCTTGAAAAGATTGAAGCTTGTGTTCATCTCTTTTGTAAGAACTCTTTCTTATTATTATGAATACTATTTCTTCATTCTTTTGTTTTGCAAACATGAGTAACTAACTTCCCACAACTAGGATTGTGGGAGCCATGGCAAAAGTAGCAATATAGATTCCGGGTAGCGTAGGGTTCAATCTTTATGGTGTCACGTGGTTAATCATTCACTTACTAACGTTTTCTAGTGGTTGCAAACATTAGAACATACCTAGGTTTAATTTGCTTGAGTAAAGAGATTAAAACCGGGAAATTTGATTAACTACAAGGATTCGAGACTACCAACTCTTGTCTCATGATTAATGCTGTAACTAGATTAATCTACTTGATGTTTAGGATTGAAATAATAAAGTTTACCTTTTCAAGTTCGAGAGAATTGAAAAGGAAATTTGTCTAATTGGTTGAGAAACGGTTAGACGACACCATGAATTCAATCACATCGTGATATGCATATAGAGAGAACCCGGTCAAGCCTTGAGTCGAAATTGTTACGACGCCATGGTAAACACTTCCCTAGTTCACTCTCATATTGATTATTAATCGCACATTATTATTTGCTTTGGTTAAAATATTGTTCACATAACACCCCCCAATTTACCGAAAACTATCGACTACTAGTCATTTAATTCACTATCGATTTAATTTGCACCTTATTCCCTGTGGGATCGACCCCAACCTTAGTTGGATTCTATATTTGACAGCGACCGCTTACGCTTCGTATTTGGAGTCGTAATTTGGGCGTATCAAATTTTGGCGCCGTTGCCGGGGAATACGGTTGTTTATTAAGTCTTGTGTGTTTATTTGACTCTTAGTCATATTTCCTGATTTTACTTTTATTTGTTGTTTTTGTTTATTACAGGGTACTGAGTAGTGCATGCCAAGTACCCGACGCTCGGGTGAACCAATATTACCCTACGACCCCGAGCTCGCAAGAATGCTAAGGATAACCATGGACGCACAACAGACGGAGGCAGCAAGGCTCGCTGCAGAACAGCAGGCTCAACAGGATCAGCATCACTTGAATGCTGAAGATATAGAGGATGACACTGCATTAGACGTAATTGGTGCTACGGGCGCCATTATTCTTCCTCCACTAGCGCCCGAGGCTAAGTTCAACATAACTAGCACAATGCTCCAGCTGTTGAACTTAAAGGGATTATTCTGAGGTACGGCTGGTGATGATCCAAACAGACACCTGATGAACTTTGTGGGTATCTGCAAGTCATTCGAATTGCCTGGTGTAAGTCAGACTTCTATTAGACTCAGGTTGTTTCCATTGTCTTTATCTGATGAGGCAGCGTTATGGTTAACAGAGCTAACCCCCGACTCTATCGCAACTTGGGGAGAGTTGAAAGGAGCTTTCCTAGAAAGGTTCTTTCCTCCCTCTAGGATGATACAGTTGAGGGATGAAATTAGCAATTTCAGACAACAACCTCACTAGGCGTTGCATGAGACGTGGCTGCGGTTCAAGAAGAAGCTGACACAATGCCCTAACCATCAGTTGACCGACAATTTCTTAATGCAGACATTCTACAGGGCATTAAATTCGGCTACCAAGCCAACACTAGATAATGCAGCAGGTGGAGCATTTATGGGTCTCACTTTCATCGATGCCACAGCTATTCTGGACTGGCTCACTAAAACCAACAGGGCCTGGCATACACGGGACACCGAGACGGCTGCTAGCACTCATACAGTCGGTATGTCTGCAGAACAGCGTAAGAGAGAGGAAGAGCGGGATCAAGATATTGTCCATCTGAAAACACAAATGGACCTACTGACAAAACATTTGTTGTCATCAGATATGGAGAAAGTGAAAGTTGTGAGTTCCCAAAGTAGAGCAGCAGAGTTCGAGTCTGATGAGGAAGCAAATTATTTGGGGGGTTTCCAGGCCAATGGCCAGGGAAACCAAGGTCGGAACTATCAGAGGGACAACTACCATGAGAAAGCTGGCTACAGAGATCGTGATCAGGGGAACTGGAAAAATAACACTGATAGAGGTGGGTTGTACGTACCACCTGGTAACCGAGAAAGAACTAGTAATGAGACAGGGACGTCCAAATTAGAGAATATGATGGCAAAGATGTTGTTGAAGGTGGAATCTACTGACTCCGGAGTCAAGGAAATGAAATCTGAATTAACATCAATGAGTCAGTTAGTGAATTCTCATTCCACCGCAATCAAGCAGTTAGAGCAGCAAATGAGTCAAGTCTCGGCGTCTCTAAATCAAAGGAAAGCTGGAACATTGCCGAGTGACACCATTCAAAACCCGAGAAACGACGCGAATTGTATGGCAATCACCACCAGAAGCGGTAACACATTATCGGAAACACATCCAGTAATTCAGACCCAGAAAGATGCTGTAGCTGAGGAAGATGAGTTAGTAGATGCTGAAATTATGGTCGATGAGGGTGTGAAAGTGTCTGCTGAAAAACGCGGCACAGAAGAAGATGCTACTCAAGTGCTCACAGATAAAAGCAAGGAGGTTGAAAAACTTCCAACTATGATGCCTCGGCCACCACCTCCTTTCCCACAGCGGCTGAAGAAGAAAGTGGAAGATAGAAAGTTCCTGAACTTCATGACCATGCTCAAACAGATATCAGTAAACATCCCTCTGGTGGATGCGCTTGAACAAATGCCCGGTTATGCCAAGTTCATGAAGGACTTGATCACAAAGAAGAGGTCGGTAAGTTTTGAACCGGAAGACAACCTCCACCATTGTAGCGCCATTTCATCAAGGTCGCTGGTCCAAAAGAAAGAAGACCCGGGTGCGTTCACTATTCCTTGCACCATAGGGGAGTTTAACTTTGCCAAGGCTCTTTGTGACTTGGGGGCTAGCATAAACTTGATGTCGTTAGCCATCTACCGGCAGTTGGGCTTAGGAGCCCCCAAACCGACGACTATGAGGTTATTGATGGCTGACAGATCGGTGAAATGCCCGGTTGGTATTTTGTATGATGTACTTGTGAAGGTGGGGAAGTTCATATTTCTGGCAGACTTCGTGATTTTAGACTGCTAAGTGGACTTCGAAGTCCCTATTATTTTGGGACGACCCTTCTTGGCAACCGGAAGAGTATTGGTCGATATGGAGAGCAACGAGTTGACTTTCCAGTTGAACGACGAGGTAGTGAAGTTTAATGTATGCAGATCAATGAAGCAACCGAGGGACATGAATGTCGTCTCGGTTATTGATGTTGTTGCAGAATCTGATGTGATCATTTCTGTTGAAGAGAGACTTGCTGTAGAGACATTGGCAGCAGTTATGATGAATTTCGATGATGATGGCGTCGAAGATTATGAGGAAGTTGTAAATGCGGTGGTTGGAATGGGGTCATATGGTTACGCCCCAAAGAAATTGGATCTCGATTTAAAGAACAGACCAACACCTCCTGCAAAGCCTTCTATTGAGGAAGCACCGGTATTAGAGTTGAAAGAGTTGCCAGGCCATCTGAAGTATGCATTTCTGGGTGACAAAGATACCTTACCGGTAATCATCGCGACAGACCTTGTGCAATCTCAAGTTGAAGCGTTATTATCCACTCTGAGGAGACACAAGAGAGCAATCGGCTGGACCATTGCAGATATTATTGGCATCCCACCAGGTATTTGTACTCATAAGATACAGCTAGAAGAAAATTGCACTCCCACCACCGAGCACCAGCGGAGACTGAATCCGCCAATGCAAGAGGTGGTGAAGCAAGAGATCATCAAATGGCTCGATGCTGGAGTGGTTTACCCAATCTCTGATAGCAAATGGGTAAGCCCAGTGCAATGTGTTCCTAAGAAGGGAGGAATGACTGTGGTAGCAAATGACAAAAATGAGCTGATTCCATTAAGACCTGTCACGGGCTGGCGAGTCTGTATGGATTACCGGAAGCTAAACTCCTGTACTCTCCGTGATCATTTCCCCATGCCCTTTATGGATCAGATGCTGGATAGACTAGCTGGAAGAGGTTGGTATTGCTTTTTAGATGGATATTCGGGATACAACCAAATATCTATCGCCCCGGAAGATCAGGAGAAGACCACGTTCACCTGTCCCTATGGTACGTTTGCTTTTAGACGCATGCCCTTTGGTCTTTGCAATGCTCCTGCAACCTTCCAAAGATGCATGATGTCTATCTTTTCTGATATGGTGGAGAACACATTGGAAGTCTTCATGGATGACTTTTCGGTAGTGGGTGATGCATTTGATGATTGCTTGGCTAATCTGAGTCAGGCGTTGCAAAGATGTGAAGAGTCAAACCTCGTGCTAAATTGGGAGAAATGCCATTTCATGGTGAAAGAAGGCATTGTATTAGGACACAAAATATCTATGAGAGGTCTAGAGGTGGATAGAGCCAAGATTGAAGTCATCGAGAAACTACCTCCACCCATTTCAGTAAAGGGTGTGAGGAGTTTTCTTGGTCATGCCGGTTTCTACCGAAGGTTCATCAAAGATTTCTCTAAGGTTGCTACCCCATTGTGCAAGTTGCTTGAAAAGGAGACGAAGTTTGTATTTGATGCTGAGTGTTTGAAGGCGTTTGAATGCCTGAAAGAAAAGTTAGTGGATGCTCCTATTATAATTGCCCCGGATTGGTCCAAACCGTTCGAAGTAATGTGCGATGCGAGTGGTGTGGCGCTTGGAGCTGTTCTGGGATAGAAGCGAGACAAACTTTTTCACCACATTTATTATGCTAGTAAAGCATTGAATGGGGCGCAAAAGAACTACACAGTGACAGAACAGGAGCTGCTGGCTGTTGTATACGCCTTTGAGAAATTCAGAGCATACTTACTTGGTACAAAAGTGGTGGTGCACACAGATCATGTGGCCTTGAGGTATCTGATGACCAAAAAGGATGCAAAACCTCGACTAATCTGATGGGTGTTATTGTTGCAGGAATTTGACTTTGAAGTCAAAGATCGGAAAGGGTGTGAGAACCAAGTAGCGGATCATCTGTCCAGGCTTGAGAGGGAAGAGAACGTAATAGAGGAACCGGAGATTGATGATGCATTCCCGGATGAGCAGGTGATGGCTGCGTCACGTGATATGGTGCCTTGGTACGCTGACTTCGCAAATTATGCGGTGAGTGACATGATCCCGGAAGATTTGAACTTCCACCAGAAAAAGAAGTTTCTCCATGATGCAAGTAAGTTTTTCTGGGATGAGCCGTATTTATTCCGATTGTGTGCTGACAACATAGTGAGGAGATGTGTACCGGAAGCGGAAATGACAAGCATCTTGCAAGCTTGCCATTCGTCCCCAGTTGGAGGACATCATGCGGGTAACCGAACCGCCCAAAAAATCTTACATTGTGGTTATTATTGGCCGACAATCCAGAAAGATTCATATGAATTTGCCAAGTTCTGTGATCAATGCCAACAAAGAGGAGCAATCTCTCACCGACGAGAGCTACCCATGTCCACTATTTTGGAGGTTGAATTGTTCGACGTATGGGGAATAGATTTCATGGGCCCTTTTGAAAGTTCTTACGGGAACCGCTATATCTTGGTAGCGGTGGATTATGTGTCAAAGTGGGTAGAGGCGGTTGCTTTGGCCGATAACGAAGGGAAAAGTGTGGTGGCGTTCTTAAAAAGAAACATCTTTGCTCGGTTTGGCACCCCTCGCACAATCATCAGTGATGGAGGTTCACATTTTTGTAATAAGGTGTTCCGGGCTGCTCTAGCAAAATATGGAGTGAAGCAACACAAGGTAGCCACACCTTATCACCCCCAAACCAGTGGGCAAGTCGAGGTGTCGAACCGGGAGATTAAAGAGATCTTGGCTAAGTCTGTGAATGTGAACCAGCGAGATTGGGCGAGGAAGCTGGATGACGCACTCTGGGCGTACCGAACAGCGTTTAAGACGCCAATAGGTATGTCTCCTTACCAATTTGTTTTTGGTAAAGCGTGTCACTTGCCCGTGGAACTTGAGCACAAGGCCCTTTGGGCGCTCAAAAAGTTAAATCTCAGTTGGAAAGAGGCATCGGAACTAAGGTTGGAACAATTGAATGAGATGGACGAGTTCCGATTGCGAGCATATGAGAGGTCCGCTCTCTACAAGGAACGAATGAAGCTGTACCATGACAAGAAGATTGAGAAAAGGGAGTTCAAAGTAGGGGACTTGGTATTGTTGTTCAACTCCAGGTTCAAATTATTTCCTGGGAAACTCAAATCCAAATGGTCCAGACCATTCAAAGTACACCAAGTGTTCCCATCCGGTGTGGTCGAACTCGAAAATAAAGATGGTGAGTTGTTCAAAGCTAATGGGCAGAGGATAAAGCAATATTTAGGCCTCCCGGAGGAGGTACATGTTCTGTCTTTGGTGTATCTTGATGAAGTCTGAGTAATCAAGACACCTGCGTCGTGCCGCGATGTTAAATCAGGCGCTGTATGGGAGGCAACCCATAAATTGTTGTTGTATTATAGTCGTAGAAAAATTTGATTTGTTAAAATTGGTTAATGTGTGCGTTGAGTGTGCAAGTACAAAGAATGGACGTAACAGCGTGTTCTGTCTAAGAGTGACGGTGACTGTTGACGGACCGTCAAAGGCTTGACGGACCGTCACACGGACCGTCACATAACTGACAAATATTCATGCCCACTGCTTTAGAGTGACGATGGTCTCGACGGACCGTCAAAGACTTGATGGACCGTCATCTCTGGCCGTCACCCATAATCCTCAAAAAGGGCTCACTGCCTAATTGTGACGCCCCAAGTGACGGACCGTCAAGTCATTGACGGACCGTCACCCATCAGGTAAGTTTTGTTTTTAATTTCGGGCGACCCGACCCATAACCAAACCGACCCGCCCGGTTACATATTAATTTCATCTTCATCATTTTTTCCTCCACTTATCTCCTCCATCCAAAAAGCTCCAAAACCTCCATTAATCTACGATCCGTTTCTTTCCCCAAGAAATTCCCACATCCCCATTGTCCTTTCTCCACCTTGTCCAAAACGCAAGAAACCACCAAGTTCCCGCTAGTTGTCCATCGGTTCTAATAAATCAAAAAGGGAATAGCGATTTCTTCTACCTAACAAGATCAAGGTATGATTCTAAACTCTTCCTCGTTGAGATTATTTGAGTAGCATGAAGAAATAAGAAGGAAATTGTTGGGTTTGTATATTTATGAAATTGAGATAATGTAAAATGTTGTTGGGTAGAAATGGGGTATCATTGTTGTTTGAAATCGTAAGTTGGACATGGGTGAAGTCTTGAGTAACCCATGAGATTAATTATTTGATGGGTGGTCACCTTATGAAACCAAATCCCACAAAAAATAGCAATACCCCGAATTGAGCACAAGGTGTTCGATGAAATACCTCAAAGAAGGCTAAAACTAACTGTCTAGCAGCGACGGTTGGTGTGACAGTCCGTCGCACACGTGACGGTCCGTCAGCCAAATCGTCAACAATAGACAGTTCACTGTCTTAGAGTGATGGTCGGTGTGACGGTCCGTCACACCTGTGATGGTCTGTCACCCAAACCGTCACTCCGAGACAGTAGGTAGTATTGAGTGTTTTTCATGTTCTCACATGTTTGAACTTGTTCACGTGCAGGTACATGGCCCCAAACAACAATCGCCTCGCGGTCAAGCACAAAAGAAGAAAGAAAGGATCGCTACAACTCGGACCCTAATCGATGAATCGAGTAGCGACGAAGAAGCAATTGTAGCCCCGACTTACCAAACTAGCCTAGTTAAACGAAGAACCACCCAAGTCTCCCAGTCTGAAGAGGAGAGTGGGTCATCTAGCAGTAAGTCGGGGAGCGGTAGTGGATCGGATGAAAGTGGTAGCTCCAGCCCCAATCCGGAGGATGTAGGTGGTCCTGAAAACATTTCAGGGAGTGCACCCATGGACAGAGAGTCAATCCGGTGGGCACTTAAGGATGCTCAGAAGCACTATATTGATGGTCTTTCCAGAATGAGGTCGAGAAGCCACAAAAGACCGATAGCTGAAGAAGTGCAAATCATGACAACAGATCTGCCCGAATACCCAGTTCTTCAGACACAGTCCCAAAGATATCAGCTCGAGTGGATGAGTTTGCCCCCGGGATTCTATTTTCCAGAATTAGTCCGGGAATTCTATGCCAACTATTTGGCACTGCTGGAGAACAAATGTGAGCCAGGAAAAGGGGTTAAATCAGCCCCAAGGCAGGACAGGGTGCCCGTTCGGGGTAGGCAAGTGGACATCTCACGGGAAATGATCAACAGGGTCCTCTTTGGCCCTGAATACATCCCTCCACCTGATATGCCAGAGTTTCATGACAAGATCTCCAACGCCTACTCGCAGAGACCATGGTTGGCCCGAACATTGACTGATGGCTCACTATCTTGGCTGACTCAGAGGGGAAGGATATCGAAGCAATCACTAAGCTTCATAGCCAAGTTTTGGTGGGCGGTTGTGCGGCTCAGGTTATTTCCAACAGGAGGAGACAATAATTTGGATGAGGGAAGAGCCATCCTTGTGGCAAGCTTGATAGCCGGGTACGTCATCAACTTCGGAATGATAATTGCAGACGAGATGCAGAGCCGGGCCATAAAAACTACTTCTTCGCTGCCGTTCCCGTGTCTAGTGACTGAGTTATGCAGGCGTTCAGAGGTGCCAATATGGGATGGTATTGATAAGCAAGTGACAGCGTCATCAAAGCAAAATATTGACAAATCAAGGGATGACACTAAGTTTGAATTGAGGGTTTACAAGCCTCAGATCTTAGAAGAGCCAACCACAACCACCTCCGAGGCAACCGACACCCCATCAGGCACAGAAATGCCACTTGCGGTGTTTGATCTGAAAATGTCACAGACAACAAGAGCTACTGCTGAAAGCTCTGGCACTGCGACAAGGCCTCCTCTACCACCAGAATATCACATGAACCCTCGAAATTTTGCTAAGATGGTGCAAAAGCATAAACAGTTGGATAAACAAATTGCTGCATGGACGGACTTCTTTAAACCCACCATTGATGAAGCAATACGGGAGTCTCTGAAGCCATTCGAGGGGCTGCGCGCAAGGGTAGATGCGATGGAAACCCGGATGGATGCAAGGCTAAACGAAATGAGCATCCCGGACCTGGCAAGATTTGATGCGGAGCTAAAGAAGGTGAAAAATGATATCACAGTCCTCAAGCAAGAAAAGGCGTTTTATGAGGAGACATTGGAGTTCGTGGACTTGGACGAAGAAACCATGATAGTGGATTTGATGGGTCGGCCACTGAAAATTAGTGAACCCCAAACAAGTGAAAGTGGGGTAAAGAAATCAAAGAAGAGGAAGCACAAAAAGATATCAGCTGAGGAGGACGAGTTAGAGGTCGCAAAGCAGCGGTCGGTAATAGATGAGCAGCTGCGACAGGAAAGAGTGCGTGCCCAAGCAGGTGGGGCATCTTCCAGTGCTGTACCAGAGTCTAAAAAGACCCCAGATAATGATGAGCTGCGTACGGAAACCTAGGTTTCCCAGGTACCCCTATTCCTTTATTCTGAATATATGTTTCCTTGAGCATTGAGGACAATGCTAAATTCTTTTGTTAGGGGTAGGAGTACCCACCACCGGAGGTTTTTGTTGCTGTGTTTCTTTTCCTCCGGTAAGCTATCTAGTAGAACCGGCATGTTTAGGTTGTCGTTTAAATTTTAAAAATTGTGATGTCCGTAGCAAGCATGGCTTTTTGAAAGGAACCCCCTCTGAAAAAGATTTTGTACTTATGTTTGAAACGATTGACTGTCTGGATCCTTGGATGTCATTGTGTGGTTATGATTGGAATAAGTATGCTTAAGCCGAGTTGTTGTCTTGATAGTTGGTAGTGGTATGGTTCTTGGTGCCAAGTGTGTGTGAGCATATTGTTATAAATTCTTACTCTGTGCATGCATCTAGAACTTGCCCGGTCTATTTTGTTAAGTTTGAAGTTGGTTGCTTAGGAAAGGATCACAGGCCCTTTTTGTGTGCAGTCCACCTAGCCTATAAGACCGTCCAAATGTAAATAATCCCTTTGATCCCTATTTGAGCCAAAATTGACCCTGTTCTTTCAATAACCAGTCACCGTTCCTTGTTTAAACTTTGAATCACTATTTTAGCCCTGGTCCGTCCTTGGACATCGTGCACCTTAACTCAGGCAATCAGCCTAAGTTGAGGGTGGCTACTATAGAGGTAAATGATAAGAAAATTAGGATGGATAAGATTGGTTGTGAAGAGAATGAAAACTCCGGGTGTGTGTCTAAGAAAAGAAGGAAAAAGAAACAAAAAGGAGATGTAAAACAACGAAAAAGAAATAAAAAGAGTTGTCAAAATAAAGAGACCGCACCTGTAGCTAGAAACAAGGGAATAAAGAGGTGAATAAGGATGGACAAAGTAAAGTTATGTGGAAATAGTAGGTCGGTGATTCCAAGGAGGGTTTAGTCACTATTCCCCAAACGTATCCTACCTACACCCGAAGCCTCATTACAAGCCAAAACAAGTCCTGTAGTGATCCCAAGCGGCTTTCTAAAGAACTGAAATAGAATAGTAAGGGCAAGCCTATGGCATCGCATGTGCATTGTTTGAAATCGTTTGTGAGTGCGAGCGTCTTACCTAGTCCTAAATTTTGTGTGTGGGACTTCTTTGTGGGGAGGGCACCAAGATCTCTGTATTGTCTATTGACTGTTAGGGTAGCTGCGCATGTGTATGCATAATGTTCTATCATATCGGAATGACATGTCTGGATCCTTGCAAGTTAATGTTGCATACATTTGTGTGCTACCGGGGGGTGGCCTGATTTAAAATCGGATGAACTGTTGAAGGGCCATGATTTGCCAGTGACCCGAGTCTTAGTTGAGTCATCTTTTTTGTTTTTTTTTGTTGTCATGTTGCTTGAGGATAAGCGAATGTTTTAAGTTGAGGGTGTTGATGTGCCGCCATTCTACGGCATATTTGACTCCTTTAACTAAGAATAATCGTGAGTTTTCAAGCAACCGTTGTCGTTTTTAATGTTTTTATGTTGGAATTGCAGGAAATAGCAACAAACGTAGAAAAGGAAGGAAATACGATCAAAAGAGCGCCACTAGTTAAGAGTGACGGCCACCATGACGGGCCGTCACACATGTGACGGTCCGTCAAGTAGACCGTCAAGTTGAGGCAGTACACTGCCTAGTGGCGACGGCCACTGTGACGGTCTGTCACATATGTGACGGTCCGTTAATTAGACCGTCAAGTTGAGGCAGCACACTGCCTAGTGGCGACAACCACTGTGACGGTCCATCAAGCATGCGACGGTCCGTCACTCAGACTGTCAAGTTGAGGCAGTACGCGCGACGCGGATTCCGAACGTTTTTGGGTTTATTTCCTGGACTCCTATAAATACCCTAAGTTAGGTTTATTTTAAGATTATTCATTACAAGTTCATTACCAAACAGTTCTAGGAGTATTTTGAGCGAGAATTCGAGAGGAAAACACTACACAATCACGTTTTTCTTCTTGATCATCTTGTTCTTGATCGTTCTTGGGATTTTAGACTCTTGTTCTTGAAAAGCTTGAAGCTTGTGTTCATCTCTTTTGTAAGAACTCTTTCTTATTATTATGAATACTATTTCTTCATTCTTTCATTTTGCAAACATGAGTAACTAACTTCCCACAACTAGGGTTGTGGGAGCCATGGCAAAAGTAGCAATATAGATTCCGGGTAGCGTAGGGTTCAATCTTTATGTTTTCACGTGGTTAATCATTCACTTACTAACGTTTTCTAGTGGTTGCAAACATTAGAACATACCTAGGTTTAATTTGCTTGAGTAAAGAGATTAAAACCAGGAAATTTGATTAACTACAAGGATTCGAGACTACCAACTCTCGTCTCATGATTAATGCTGTAACTAGATTAATCTACTTGATGTTTAGGATTGAAATAATAAAGTTTACCTTTTCAAGTTCTAGAGAATTGAAAAGGAAATTTGTCTAATTGGTTGAGAAATGGTTAGACGACACCATGAATTCAATCACATCGTGATATGCATATAGAGAGAACCCGGTCAAGCCTTGAGTCAAAATTATTACGACGCCATGGTGAACACTTCCCTAGTTCACTCTCATATTGATTATTAATCGCACATTATTATTTGCTTTGGTTAAAATATTGTTCACACAACACCCCCCAATTTACCGAAAACTATCGACTACTAGTCATTTAATTCACTATCGATTTAATTTGCACCTTATTCCCTGTGGGATCGACCCCAACCTTAGTTGGGTTCTATATTTGACAGCGACCGCTTACGCTTCATATTTGGAGTCGTAATTTGGGCGTATCAATCGTGTTAGACTAATTGAAGTCTAAAAGATAGATTTAATAGTAATCTTATACAATGAGATAGTAATTTGAGATATACTAGACGATCAATTAAGCAATTACGCGTGTAATCAACTAAAATTGAGTTGAATGATCATTGATTGATTGAATCAATCATATTTAATGATAAATAGGATAATCGTGTTAGACTAATTTAAGTCTAAAAGATAGATTTAATAGTAATCTTATACAATTAGATAGTAATTTGAGATATACTAGACAATCAATTAAGCAATTACGCGTGTAATCAACTAAAATTGAGTTGAATGATCATTGATTGATTGAATCAATCATATTTAATGATAAATAGGATGGTGTTAGACTAATTTAAGTCTAAAAGCTAGATTTAATAGTAATCTTATACAATGAGATAGTAATTTGAGATATACTAGACGATCAATTAAGCAATTACACATTTAATCAACTAAAATTGAGTTGAATGATCATTGATTGATTGAATCAATCATATTTAATGATAAATAGGATGGTGTTAGAATAATTTAAGAATAAAAATTAGATTTGATTGTCATCTTAATTGAATTTGCTATAGCAAGTAAGTAAGTTGCTAGGAATTTGATAGCAGTTTCTTTATAGACTACAATAAGTACGCTAGTTGCTAAATATTTTATAGCAATTGCTGAAATATGCTACAGCAAGTACGCTAGTTGCTGAAAGTTTCGTAGCAATTGTTGCATTATGCTACAACAAGTGAGTTAGTTATTGAATAAAAATATAGCAATTGCACATGTAATCAACTTAAATTAAGTAAATTGATCATTAATTAATTGTATTAATCATATTTAATGATAAATAAGATGGTGTTAGTTTAATTTAAGTCTACAAGCTAGATTTAATAGTAATCTTATACCATGAGATGGTAATTTGAGATATACTAGACGATCAATTAAGCAATTACGTGTGTAATCAACTAAAATTGAGTTGAATGATCATTGATTAATTAGATCAATCATATTTAATGAAAGTAGGATGGTGTTAGTCTAATTTAAGTCTAAAAGATAGATTTAATAGTAATCTTACACAATGAGATAGTAGTTTGAGATATACTAGATAATCAATTAAGCAATTACGTATGTAATCAACCTAAATTGAGTAAATTGATCATTACTTGATTGTACCAATCATATTTAATGATAAATAGGATGGTGTTAGACTAATTTAAGAATAAAAGTTAGATTTGATTGTGATCTTAATTCAGTTTGCTATAGCAAGTAAGTAAATTGCTAGGAATTTCATAGTAGTTGCTTCATATACTACAAGTACGCTAGTTGCTGAATGTTCTATAGCAGTTGTTGAAATATGCTACAACAAATATGCTAGTTGCTGAATATTTTATAACAATTGTTAAAATATTCTATAGCAAGTATTCTAGTTGCTGAAAGTGTCATAGCAATTATTGCATTTTGCTACAACAAGTAAGTTAGTTATTGAATAAAAACATAGTCATTGCACATGTAATCAACTTAAATTGAGTAAATTAATCATTAATTGATTGTATCAATCATATTTAATTGAATCTTCTATAGCAAGTGAATTAGTTGCTTAAATTTGTTATAGCAAGTTAACAAGTTGCTAAGAAATAATAGACGATCAATTGAGCAATTGCTGAGCATTTCCTAGAAATTTCTATAATTTGCTGAATCTCCTAAACAATATAACATGCAATTTCATGAAAACTGAATATCCGAACAGATTCATAAACAACAACAATAAGATCAGATGTGTTCACAAATTACAAAAACAACAATAAGATTAAATGTGTTCCTATGGAGCATTTCGCTCGGAGCGTGTAGTCCTTTTGTGTCCAACCTTTTTGCATATGGAACATTTATTTTTATTGGTTGGAAATGATTCTCCGACTCCTCTACGCCTTTTCAATGGTCTTCCATCCAACCTTGCCGGGCTCAACAAGGAGATATTTTTCTCTCTAAAATCTCACTAGGAACTTTCCAAGTTTCTTCAGATGGCACGGATTTAATTTCCTCCACATATGCAATAAGGTATACCTCTATCTTATAATACGAAGAGGCATACTCATAAATGCGTCTCCCATAGTGTTCACCATATTGACATCTGAGCGCTGCCATAACATGTTGACAAGGTATTTTATCAACGTCAAAGACTCTACAAGTGCAAGATTTACTTTGTAAATCAACCGTTGCAACTGCTTCGTGACCAGTTACAATATATGTGTAGTTGACAATTTGATTAACCAACAGCTTATTTCCCAAATTAACATTTTCTGCAATAATTTTTTTCATCAAAGGGAAAAATTTGGTTGGTGCATTAAGAAATTTCATACGCCTCTCATGAAATATCTCTGCAAAACGCTTGTTTATTGCATCAAATAAAGAAGTGATGGGAAATTCTCTTTCATCAAGCAACATTGCGTTAATCGACTCAGCAATATATGTCGTCATAATATTGTACCTGTAATATGTAACTTTTAGATCATGTAATGTAACAGTATGTTTCAAGTGCAGCAACTGTTGAAATATGCAACTAAAATTACTGATACATAATCAACATCTGCAGTTATTTATAGCAATTACTGAATCTGTTTCATCAGTTGTTGTACTTGTTTCAACAGGTGCTGAAATATATGCAGTAGTTGCTGTAAAAAACTACAGTTATACCGACTACCAACAATAATAAACTGTACCTATTTCTGGGAAAGAATGCCCTGCTCCATCGGTGAAATCCAACGCGTTCAAGATGTGTGGCGGCTCCTAGAACTATCTCTTTTATTTGATTGAAGTGATCATTGAACACATCCACATTGTATGCTCTTGCTACCTTATAAAAGTGATGGACAACGCTCCCATTATAAAAATTATTTCGAATATTTTCTCCAAGATGCCTCATGCAACAACCATAATGAGTTGAAGGGTACACAATTGAAACCATCTTTCCAATACTTATGTCTATCAGAAATTATGCACAATTCAAGGGTATCAAGTACAAAACTACTCATTTGCTCAAAAAAATATTTATAGGAAGCATCGCATTCAGAGTCTACTACGCAAAATGCCACTGGAAAAATATGATTCTCCGCATCCTGTGCAACAGCAGATAACAACACACCACCATACCTACTTTTCAAAAATGTGCCATCAACAGCTATGACTTTTCTCATTTGTGCAAAACCAAGAATCCAAGCTCCATAAGCCACAAAAAAGTACTTGAACCTACCATTTTCATCAACCTTCAATGCTGTCTTACTTCCCGAATTTGATGTCCTAAGCATATGATTGTATGCATCAAGTACTCCATATCCATGCTCATATGTCCCTCTTACAAAAGACTTTGCAATCTCACTACCCATCCAAACCTTCCAATGACTTACCTTGCAGCCCAATTCAATGCGGATGGAGTTCTTCAAATCTTTTGTAGATGGAACTTTACCCTCTGGATACCTATCTTTGAAGTATGCTCCAATGACTTTGTTGTGGCATATGGATTATGGCTCGTAAGATGTTCCGAACCACATGTGTGCAACTTTTCATACTTTCTAATGTTAAATCTATCAGAATTTTTTAAGCTTCACAGCCCTCAACTACCACTTACATTCAGGATGCATACATTTAAAACAATACACATAATGCGAGTTAATCACCTTCTTCAATCTAAAATCTTTCTTCACACAAGCAATTT
Source organism: Jaltomata sinuosa (assembly GCA_003996215.1). Taxonomy (NCBI): domain Eukaryota; kingdom Viridiplantae; phylum Streptophyta; class Magnoliopsida; order Solanales; family Solanaceae; genus Jaltomata; species Jaltomata sinuosa. The sequence goes on along the minus strand of QJPP01000666.1, from coordinate 141,603 downwards.
TCAGAGCAATATCTAATTCTTGCTTATTCTTAAATGACATACCATTGTCATAACCTATTTCATCATCTTGAGAATGACTTGACTGAGTTGATTATGAAATTCTCGGTGTATTACTAGCAACTTCAGGAGAAGGAATGTTGTGATCTGCACTCTCTTTATCTGAAATACCTATATTCGCCCAATCACATTCATCATTTAATATTTGTTGATCCTAAGATAAAATATGATTCTCCACCAATCTTTCAATCTTGTATACCCTTAAAATGGGTCTGGATTCATCTTTCAAATAAGTACTCAAACTAAGTTGATCTTTTATCTTAAAAGGAGTCGTTTTCTGCTTTTCACCACAACTGTGCATGTAAGTGATGTCAATATCTTTCAACTCACAATTTAATTCACAATAAGTAATGATTTTGTTTGCAAAATCATCATATGTGACATCTCGATGCACAATCATCGCTATCGTCTCGACCATTTCTTTATTTTTCCAATGCCAAACATATCGATTGTTGGACTCAACCCATTCACCATGATAATCAACCCCTAGTATTATTTTGTCCCCCATAAATGATCTTGAAGGTACCTAATTATTTTATGATTTAAAATGAAAAAAATTGATCATGAAAGAAGAGAAAATTATACTAAAATATCACAATTTCTGTAGTTTATTCAGCAACTGCTTCATCAACTGCAATAACAGATGCAACAATTGCTATAGGTTATTCAGCAACTACAACATTCTATTTCATCAATTGCTGAAAACATATGCAGCAGTTGCTACAATTGATGAAGCATTTTTTGAATAAATTATTCAATAATTGCTGCAATTGATGAAGCATTTGCTGAATAAATTATTAAGTAACTGCTACATATTTTTAGCAGTTGCTATAATTAATGAAGAATTTACTGGATAAATTATTCATCAACTGCTGCATATTCTTCAGCAATTGATGCATCGGTTTCAGCACCTACTGCATATGCAGCAATGGCAGAAACAACAATATAAAAAGTGAACTCAGATGAATAATACACACCAAACTATATAATTTATTTATCTAAATGATCAAAAATCACCTCTTAAGTAATTTTCAGTGTTACACTAACAAAATTTAGTTCAAAATTGAGAAAAAATATTATTTTTTCCTCAAATTCTTCAAAGAAGAAACTCAGCACAATAGTAGAGATTCCACAATAGTAGCAGCAACAAGAGATCCCCAGCAACAACACCATTAAGAGAACAACAAAATAGAGGAAAAGAGGAAGAAGAGGAAGAGAAAGAAAAATTAAGCGGGAGAAATCCGTTGAGTTGAGAGAAAAGAGAAGAAAAAAAAGCCTAATTTTCTCCTTTTTAGGATCTAGGGTTTTAGTTAAAATTTGGGTTAAAGTGTAAAAGATAAAACTTGAGGACTTATTCAAAAGAAAGTCAATTATTCTTAAAGTGTAATTATAAACTTGTCACCTACACCTAATATTTAAGACTTGAGTTACTCTATTTACATTTCAACTCTTTTTTGTCACCCTAATTCATTCACCCATTCCTTGAATACCAAAATATTAGATTATATTCCTACTTGTATGACAGAAGAAGACAAATATGATTAAGTGTACCCGAGAAGATGAGATTAAGGATGTTGTATTTAATATGAGTTCTGACAATGCAACAAGTCTAGATGGATATTTAGGAAGATTTTATCATAGTTGTTGAAAACTTATCAAGAAATATATAATAGAATTTGTTATATTTTTCTTTCCCGGAGGAAAATTGAATAAATTCTTTACGCACACTGTACTGGTATTTATCCCTGAAGTGGAATGTCCAAATAACTCCTCAAAGTTCAGGTCAATTATCTTGAGAATTTTTTTCAGTAAGATCGTCACCAAATTTTTTTCAAGAAGGTTCAACCATTGCTTGCTCTCATGATCTCTAATCAGAATGGATTTCATATGAGAAGACTAATGACTGAAAATATTCAATTGGCTCAAGAGATTGTCCAGACTATCAAATGCAGAAATAAGGGAGAAAATGTGGTTCTTAAATTGGTCATGGCTAATATTATGACATATAAGGATGGAAATGGTGAGGTGGGAATGTGGTACGGGTTTGAACCTATGTGGGATGGGGCGGGTTTAAATATGTGCGGGTGCGGGGTGAAGCGGTTTAATTTTTCCTAAAAGATGTTAGTTGGGGTTGCAAGGAGGGTATGAATACCATTATTTATTATAAAAAGCTTCAAACATGAATTTATATTTAATTTTGATTAAATTAGTTATCTATTCAGACCATTACGAGAATGTATAATAATTATTGGATTTAACTTTCTAAAAACACTTGAATAGAAGTGCCTTGTATTTTTTATTTTGAATTTTGCATTTCTGAGATGTTTTGTTTCATATCATATGAGATTAACCGTTATGCTCGAAAATAAAAAGAAGAGAAAATTATGTAAATATACTCTTCGACCAACTGGTTTATCAATATGGTCGAAGTATAAATTACCTATAAACTTCGATTGCATATGTTATGTATAGGTATATAAATATTATATGTATAATATGTGTCACGATTCAACTACTCGATTCCTGTGGGCACCTACTCTAATTCATCTATATAGGAGAACCCTTACGACCCATTAAAATGGTATGCAGAACTAAATAAGAAAACATAAAAAAATTGCCTTTATAAACAAAAAACTAGTCTCAGATCCTTTGAATACAATGAAATCCTTTTTAAAATATAACAAAAATCCTTCCCTAGGAACTAGTCTAAACAGGTACAAGAGCTACTAAGAAAAATGAAAAATAAATAAGACAGCTCCCACCATAGGAAGAGATGAGTAGAAGCTACTGGAAATTGTCATCCTCATCACCTGAGAAACATCAACTGATCCTGCAACCAGACTATACCTAAAAAAGCATAGCAAGAGTAGTATCAGTACAACCAATATATACTGGTAGGTATCATCAGTCGACCAAACCAAATCACATAAACATCACATAAATATCCAGAGGGAAACATACAACTTAAGAGTTATTAGCCAGAGGTATTTTAGTAAACAGTTCCTTAACACCTTAAGATATTACAAGCCCTGTCATTATAACAGAAAGCCTCCCTTGTCATTACGTCTAACCCTAGTCACCAACTTTCCATCACGTTTTCATGTTAGACCTCATTATATGAATACCGGTGAATTCTACGAACTCAACCTCCGAGGTTCCTTACCTTTGATATCCCGCTAATTTAGGCGCTCACAGATCACTAGCCTTGCTCACTAACCTAGTCATACCTTAACACCCTAGCATCTTTGAGTTTACCTAAGTCTATGCGCCACAATTAACAAGAGGGTGACACCCCGCCTTTACAACCTAAAATGTGACAATTGCTTGATCATCGAACCTACCCACATCATAAGTGCAACACGAACATTACCGGGTTATCTTATCTCACATTCATAACACTTAGCCCTTGTTAGTTTTTCTACCAAGCTAGCCCAGACATCATGCCAAGTCGACATGCCTCTCTCAATAAGACTCTAAGTCAACAATCTTGATTACCATCATTAACCAAGTCAACAACCATGACTCTACCACAATGACCTACACCTTATACCAATATCACATGTAAAAGACAACATAGACTTTTGCCACATCATGCAATTAACCCAAACCCCTCAAGGATACCTAAAGACAACAAATATGATAACTTCAGGTGTTCCTGGTGCAAACATGCCCATTCTACGAAGATAAACACATAGTCAGGTAAATAGTCAACCTAATTTAGTCAAGGAACCAACATATAGACTATAAGACCGATAAGCCTGGTTCACTCCGGTAACCAACATGTATGAATATCAGGTAACAGATAAGCCCAGTTCAATCAAGGAACCAACATGTAAGAATATCAGGTAATAAATAAGTCTGATTCACTCAAAGAACCAATATGTAAGAATATCAGGTAATAAATAAGCCCGGTTCACTCAAGGAACCAACATGTAAGAATATCAGGTAACATATAAGCCCAGTTGATTTGAGGAACCAACAGGTAAGAATATCAGGTAATAGATAAGCCTGGTTAACTCAAGAAACCAACACACAATAAATAACAAGTAAACCTGTACCAGGCATTGTACCCGAGCTAACCATGAATGAAATTGTACCAGGCGTGGTATCCAAGCCAACTAATGAATAAACCTGTACAAGGCGTAGTACCCTAGCTAACCAATGAATAATAAAACTTTACCAAGCGTGGTACCCGAGCCAACTAATGAATCATAGAACATGTACTAGGCGTGGTACCTGAACCAACCAATGAATAACATCAACCAATTCTGTGAAGATGTCCAAATACTGGTACTTCCCACAATAATTACAGATATCACAACAATCACAACCACAATAAGAATAAGCAGTCATACTTGTATAGTCAACAAGCCTTTAACATAATCTCATTATATGTGATTAACACTTAGGATATCATTTAACCATTATCTTTCTTAAGCATGTATTTACAACAATAGATTACCACCAAACACATGGTCAACTTGAGTTATTCATTTAATGTAAACAACAATCATTATTTAATACACCAAATCACAAGTAGATATGATTCATTAAGTTCATCAATTACAACATGTCCGAAGACCAACCCCCGGCTAAATCAAGTAAGCATATCAAGCCATATTTCTTAGATTCAAATACTAATTTTAGAGGTGCACATTCAGCCCAATGGAATCTAAACTTTAATTCAACAATATAATTCCATTCATTTCTCCCGCCCCTTACTATTTAAACCAAGACTGATGATTTTACTATTATTTAGCAACCCCTATATTCAAGTCATTCCTAGGTTCAATACCCTGTCCCATTATCCAATGATCTAGGGGTGAAAAATCATAGGGTAACACATAATTGGGAAGATTTCATTATTATAGAAAACACAATTCCCTACCCAATTTACTAGGTTTTCATATGTTTCACCCACCCAAACACCATGATGATATGCCAGGATTTCACAGCAGTTTCAACAGTTAAAACTAAGGATTTTAGGAGTTCTTAAGTGTGTTTTGTTAGATATGATGCCCATTTGCTATATGTGTAGGAAAAAGTGTTGAAAAGACAAAAAACCAAGAAAGTTATTGTTTCTGGGCTAAAGAGAATGCCCCATAGGAGTGGGATCCACCACAATCGATGGGAAAGAGGTGTGATGTAATGATCCTTTTGGTCATTCCTGTATTTACGCCTTCTTTGTACTATTAGAGCATTCCTGTAGCAACTCTAAGACATTTATGGTTTACTGGGACTGATAGTTTGGTGCCCTAGCCATTCATTTGGTCTTTATGACCGTTTCCCTATTTTAGAGCTTAAACTTAGGAAATCATTGACTTTGGTAAACATTCTTGGTAAACATGCTCGGAATTGAATTCTGATAGTTCTGTTAGTTCTGGAGCATGGATTTTAGACTAGTTGGACCCTTGGCTGGGATTTGGGAGCTTTAGATTTGGTTTTGTCTTGTTGTTTGTGTTTCTGGCCAGTTTGACTTTTATCAACATTTGGAGAAAACAACCTCGGATGAAAATTTTGTCAGCGTTGTTAGCTCCAGAATGTTGAGTTTGGGCTAGAAAGACCTTTGGTTTGGGTCCCGAGGCTTTCAGACTTGTTTTTGGCCTTTGGGTTCTATTTTGGAAAAGTTGGCCATTTGGGTGTGGGGCCAACTTTTCATTAAATCAAACTCCGTTGGGAATTTTGTAGATTTTATTGAGTCCAGAATGTTATTTTTGGTGTGGTAGCATAGTTTGTTTACATGCAGGGGGTCCCAGATGAGCCTCGTGGAACCATCTGGAGACTTTCTTGCCTTAAGTTTTCTGTTGGTTCCTATTGTATGTGCATGACTCAGGCCTTAATCGCGACCATGAGGGAGGCCACACAATTGCATTGGTCTGCCTCTTTGAGCATCGCGACCGCGAGGGTCCCTTCACACGACCGCGATGAAGGGCCTGTGGACCCGTCCCCCTTTGCTATACGCGATCGTGAGGCTAGTTCTCGTGAATGCGATGAAGGGCTTGCCTCTTTGTTTCTCATGACCGCGTGGTTAGCCATCGCGATCATGATGGTCTATCCAGCATGGTCATCGTCATCGCATGGGGTTTCTTCGCGATCGTGAAGAAGGATCTCTGGCAGTATATAAATCCTTCTCCTTCATTTTCATCACTCCAAACCCAAAATTTCCTCCATTGTTATTAACTCAAAGCTCCATTATTCATCTCTGATCATCCCTAGGCTTGGTGGTGAACATTTTCTTAGTCCGTGATTATTTGTTGGCTTCTAAATTGGTGTTGCGTCCTAACAGACACGCAAGTGTATGCAGTCATAGAAGTAATATATGATTTTAAGTCCAGATATCGTACCCACAGGGACTTGTCGATTAACTATTCACTAAGTTGAACTAGTTCTAATTATTTATCCAAGCGGTAAATCTCAAAAGAATATTTATTAACCAAAGTAAAAAGAAGAAGTTAACTAATGAAAAATTACCCAAACAAAGACCAGATTTTCACGTAATCAATGTGATGAAATAGATCTAGGACTATGGATTCACTAACAATCATGTTAAGTAAGCAATATCATTGACTTGTTTGTTTATCTAGTTGCTGATTTCGGGGTTGATTTTACAACTATGGTCTTCCGAGTCTCTAATTGCCTATCCAAAATAGCATCACAACTACATCATTGAGCGGGGATGTGATATCTTATTCCGAACGCATTTATATATCTTCCCATATAAACCAAATAAGGCATTCTAGGTATATTCCTATCCTAGTCGCGAACCTACCCTTTACGTTACAAAAGAGAGGCCTTGCTCTCTATATTCCTCGTTCTATCCCAATGATTCTTCTTTCGAGTTCACAAACAGATTATAGATTTATTTTAATGGTCGCGAAATATTAAAATAATAAGCACAAGAATATAAGAACAACTAATATGATAAGCAAATAATCAAATCAATCGTCTACTAAACAATCATGTAGTTAGCTACCATAACCCTAGAATGAGAAGTTTAACTCCATATAGATATGGAGCAATTACAATAAATCATCCAAAGAAAAATGTAAAATAAATAATAAAGGAGAAGAAAAGATGAAACCAATATTTTCCGGCCTCCACGACGACTCCTAGCTCTTCGTAGATCAAAAGTTGTGTAAAAATCATTCTTTATGGGTATTTATAGGTATAGGAGAAAGACTCAAATAAAATAACTGAGTCTAAAATGAATTGAGAAACCAAAACCCAGTTGATGTGGGTTTACTCGGGCGCGGCTTGACAGAATATCCCTGGAGCTTTTTTTCCTTCTATCTTCATGATTGGACACGTGTACAGTGCATCAATTGAATTTGAAATTCAATTGCTCAATTGAACGTATGCATATATATTAATATAATATTCACTTTAATCCATCTTGATTTCCTTATATGATTTCTCGTTTTTAATTCATTTTTTCTCCAAATTTCTTTAATTTTTTACCAATTTAATCCTACAAATAAAAATACCCAACATAAGAATAATTTATAAAATCAATGCTAAAAAAATTTAATAAAAAGATTAAATGAGAGGCAAATAATGACTAAATATAGGTATTTTTGGCCTTACATCACCACCCCACACATATTCTTTTGCTCGTCCTCGAGCAAATATTAAAGTTCATCTCAAAGAATTTAAACTACGGACACCACCACTTTGGTTGATACAAACAATTAGGTCATTTAACAAATCACAATATTAAGTACACTTCCCAATCATTATGCAAGATATACAAATAAAAATAAACTTCTAACCTCCTAACCTCAAAGACAGACTCTAACTCATCAAATTTAAGTTTGCTCACCTACTCCATCAAAAAAAGCTAATAAAATCACCTATCTATCATGAAACAAATACTCTCACAAGAAGAAATAGTCCACATACTCAATTTACAGAATCAAATATAATTTAAGGACTTTGCATCAAAGATCAACTCTCACACTCACAAATGAATTCACATATATGCACAAAGAACCATAGGCTTTCCCATTATGTACATCTCCACTAATTAAGCATGCTCGAATAGAATCAAATAGGACTTTAATGGGTTGTAAAGTTGGCTAGGGGACGGGTAGGAAAACTATATAATAGTGACTTACACTTTCCTAAGCACTTTGCATTTTTTTAGACTTCATCACCCATTATTTTCATTACTTTTTTTTAGCCCTCTCTTCAATTATTTTCACTAGTATTCTCATTATATCAAGAATGCTTCAATCATCATTTTTTTTTCAAGCAATTTTTTTTCATGTTACATTCTTTCTAAGAGGGTCTTTTCATCACTTTGTAGCTATCATTGGTCACTTTTTACACTCAATCATCCCTTTTCTTCAGATTTAACAATTTTAATACAAATTATGCTACAATGCTTAAAGAAGAAGGGTGCAAAAACTAGGGATTCAACCAATGGATTAAGGCAAAAATATGGCAACCAAATGAAAGACTACAGGCTCAAAGGGGCTACTAGTGATATAATATCTGAAAAAGCTAAAATTTATAAGACAAATCAAAGAAAGCCTATTATCATCTTCTAAACAGAGCAATACTTATTACTTCTCTTCAATAACATGCAGGGGAAGTTCTAGACTAAGATACAAAACATGGAATATACAAAAATCCTCACCACTCATGGCACATATCTCAATCAAGATGGATCAATTCTACTTTTAAGACAGACAGGGTCATAGCAAACTACAAAATAAGAATAAGTTATACACAGAATCACTATCCTGAGCCTAGGTGTCAAAAAAATTGCTAATTTATTAAAACACAAGCACTCACAGGAAAGTACTACTCATACTTAGGCCTAAATTGCTAGTATCAAACAAGTTAAAAGGGCTTTTCTTTTCTCTCCTAAACTATCCCTAAAAATAAAAAAAAAGTAAAAATAAAATTACCCGGTTCAAAGAGCCCCCCTTTGAAAAGAACCGAGGCCATAAGAAAAATCAAGGGGTGGATGAGATATGCCGCTTAAAAACTAAAATTAATAATAAATAATTAAAAAAATCTTTTTGTGTTTTTTATTTCCATATATATATATATATATATATATGCCAAAAACTTGTTGCTTCCTAAAGCACACACAAGTTTACACAGTCGTACAAGTAATATAGGATTATAAGTCCAGATATCCTACCCACAGGAACTTGTCGATTAACTATTTACTAAATTGAACTAGTTCTAATTATTTATTCAAGCGGTAAATCTCAAAAGAATATTTATTAACCAAAGTAAAAAGAAGAAGTTAACTAATGAATAATTAACCAAAAAAAAGATAAGATCTTCACGTAATCAATGTGATAAAATCGATCTAGGACTATGGATTCACTAACAATTATGTTAAGTGAGCAATATCATTGACTTGTTTGTTTATCTAGTTGCTGATTTCGGGGTTGATTTTACAACTATGGTCTTCCGAGCCTCTAATTGCCTATTCAGAATAGCACAATACATCATTGAGCGGGGATGTGACATCTTATTTCGAATGCATTTATATATATTCTCGTATAAACCAAACAAGGCGTTCTAGGTATATTCCTATCCTAGTCGCGAACCTACCCTTTACGTTACAAAAGAGAGGCATTGCTCCCTATATTCTTCATTCTATCCCAATGATTCTTCTTTCGAGTTCACAAAGAGATTATAGATTTATTTTAATGGTCGTGAAGCATTAAAATAGTAAGCAAAAGAATATAAGAACAACTAATATGATGAACAAATAATCAAATCAATTGTCTACTAAACAATCATGTAGTTAGCTACCATAACCCTAGAATGATAAGTTTAACTCCATATAGACATGGAGCAATTACAACAAATCATCTAAAGAAAAACGTAAAATAAATAATAAAGGAGAAAAAAGATGAAACCAATATTCTCCGGCTTTTACGGCGACTCCTAGCCCTTCGTAGATCAAAAGTTGTGTAAAAATCATTCTTTATCGGTATTTATAGGTGTAGGAGAAAGACTCAAATAAAATAACTGAGTCCAAAATGAATTGGTAAACCAAAATCCAGTTGACGTGTGTTTACTCGGGGGCCGCTTTACAGAATATCCCTGGAGCTTTTTTCTTCTATCTTCATGATTGGACACGTGTCCAGTGCATCAATTGAATTTGAAATTCAATTGCTCAATTGAACGTATGCATATATATTAATATAATATTCATTTTAATCCATTAAGTTGCCTGCTTGATTTCCTTATATGTTTTAATTTATTTTTTCTCCAAATTTCTTTAATTTTTCACCGGTTTAATCCTACAAATAAAAATACTCAACATAAAAATAATTTATAAAATCAATGCTCAAAAACGATAATAAAAAGACTAAATGAGAGGAAAATAATGACTAAATATAGGTATTTTTGGCCTCACATCAATTGGTAAGTTACCTCTTTAATTTTGTGAATTCTCTTTTGATTCTCTCTTTGAATTTTGAGTTTCCTCGGGCTGTTTTGAGACCTTCCGGTGGTTTATTCTCGCTCACTTTTGGAGCATGTGCTTCCGGGAATGTTGGGAGCATTGTTGTGTTTTTCATTTCTGGCTTTGGTTATGGGGCCTATGGGCTCGTTTGTGACTCAAATTTTGACCTGGCTAAACTTTTAGCAATATGGGCATCGTTAGTCTTGTTTTAATGCGTCAATTACCTTATTGATAGTGTGATTGCTTTTTGGGACTTCTCGGAGCAGTTCGAGCTTGTACAACATTATTCCAGCAGCTTATCATCGGATGACAAGTAGGTTACGGTTCCTTTTCCTAGACTTTGAGTATATAGGCTATAATTGTACTAATTAGCATCCTTGGGTTGGGTTTTATTAGGTTGGCACTCCAGACCTTGTCCGCTTTATTTCTATCCATCTTATTTCACTCGTATCATTGTAGTATTCATTTTATTTGGTTGTATTACCCTTGTGGCCCATGTGTGGCCTTGTTTATGCCTCTGTACCATAGATGGTGGATTATTTGTGAATGTACATAAGTCTCGGACATCAGTATTATAATTGTAGAGCTGGTTATCTATACGGTAGAGCGATTCGAGCATGTGCAGGATCGATAGGTTGATTGTGAGTCATTGGGCTGTTGTTTGCATTTGGCATACCATTATAATTCATATTAAGAGTTTTTCTGCATTATTTACTCCTGTTTTGGCTGCTGCCTACCATAACTGATTTTCTAAACCTTGCATGGCCCCGCAGACCTATTTTTGGTAAAAATGGTTGTAAAGGGTTTGGAACTGATTTTATGGATCTTCTTGGGGGTAAAAGAGACTAAATGATGATTTTATCACTATTTTTCACACTTATACTAGACTCAATCGAGCCAAGCGCTAGACTTGTTTTACTATAGATTTAGACCCGATTATACCCCATGCACCCTTATTGGGGTTTTTGAGACATGATTTATTGATTTAGACCAGGATAAACTCCGGGAACTCATTTTTATCTCACGGTTACTGGTTTAGACTCGGATACACTCCGGTCAGTTATATTGGATATTCTTAGATTTAGTATATAGTCGAGGACCTCTATGGACCTTGCTGATCCGGACCAGAAGTTACATGTTGCGAGTGCTGGAGGAGCGGTATATGGTGTAGTTGAGGTATACGGGTGCGTCCTTCCATGGATCCTACCTACTGGGCCTATCAGCGCCAGAGCAGGTACATACAGTACTACTGTCACATGTGGTTTCACTATATCACATCATATTATTTATTTGTACTTGATTCCATCCTTGGTTGTTGTTTGCTGAGTGTAGGCTCCGGTAGTATAGGATGCCAGAGGGTTTGTTTTCACTTGTATGTGTTTCTCAAGTGTATGGGCGCCTGTTGGGGCTGTAGGTAGACTTTTTATTCGATACTATGGTAGTATTCTTTGATATTATGCACTTGAGGTATATTGTTCAGCTATTCCTATCTTGTGAGGTTGTCTTCCTGATTATTCCTATCCTGAGAGTTGTTTTACTAGCATGATTCTATTGGTAGTGTTGTATTTCCAACATAGGTATGTTTACTTGATTTTCCCTTCATTTCCTTCTTACTTGAGGTTACCGGTATATCACTTATATCTTAAACTCTCTTTATATATTGTTGTTGCAAGGATCCAGGTGCATTATTCTTCCCTTAACCTGTGTTTTGTGATATATATATTTCTAGTAGCTAGCCGAGTATGATTGTATTCTCCTTGTATTCTATTTGTGCTAGCTTCCGTGTACCTATTCGTTTGCTTCTGTGACTTTCTTCTTTGCTTTCTATTATTTATTGCTTTAATATTCTATATACCCTCAGTCGACCTATAATGCCTACTAGGTACCCATTACTTTGCAATTGGTGCTCATACTACACTTCTGCATCTTCTTGGTGAAGATCCTAGTGTGAGCTCTCATCATTGATAGTAGGAAGACTCGTGCAACATCAAGCATCTGAGACTTAGGGTGAGCTCCTGGCAACGAGGCTTAGCTTTTATCTCCTATTTTGTATCATGTACTCTTTTGTTATTCAGAGATAGATGTATATATACTTTTTTACCCTTTTGTACTTTGTATTTTGTAGTGGCTTCTGTACTGTGATACCAGTTCATAGGATGGTTTAGTTTTACTATATATACTCATGTTGCTCGTTTCTTTACTTTCAGCTCTTGCTTACGCTTATATATTGCTTCTTCTGCGTGCTTAGTTGCTAGTAGCCTATTACTAATCATTACGGGCTATGAGGATTGGTTCTCCTACATGGGGGTGGTAGGTGCAATCATAACCTGCAAAATTGGATCGTGACATATGAGAACCTGGTAATGAGATCAACAAGAGTAAACCCATCCCACGACCAAATGGGATGGGCGTCAGAAGTACCACATGCTGTCTTACTTGCCTATGGGATTGCTCCAGAGACACTAAGGCAAGGAGAAGGTCCCAGATGCCCTGCTATGATGCCCGTGAGAAGCGTGATGAGACGCTGAAGATGCCCATTGAAATGAACTAGAGCAGGTAGTGAGCCAGATATCTTGGCTGACGATGGATCACGACAGGCTATGGGAACCACGACGGCCCATCAGCTTTGCCCGTCGAGATGGCCGCATTTCAACTTTCCTAGTTCAGTTAGGATTTGGTCTTCATTTTCTATAAATACCTTCCCTAGGGTTTTATTTCATTGTTCCTTATTTTTTGGGACATCATAGCGTATTGTTGACATTATTATTACATACTTTTGAGAATTCAATTATTAGTTCTTGATTATTGAAGTGTTCTTGAGAATTCAAGATTTCGAATTTCTTTACTTCTTATTGTAAGTTATAATTATGATCTCTTCATCTGAATCTTATTGTCTTGTTACAACCATGAGTAGCTAAATCCACAACTAGGGTTTTGGGAACCATGATGGATTAACAAGCTAGGCAAAGTACTTAGTAACTCTAGAACGGTTTTCATGCATGTATTGTTCTTCCCTTCACTTTGATTGCTTTTTAACGGTTGAAACATTAAAACTCGCCTTATTCCTACTTGCTTAACGAAAGGGGTAATGAATGGGAAAAGGGATTATACAACTTAGATTTGAGGCTACCAACCCTCATCTAATTAGCTTGAACTGGCCCAGAGAAAGCTAATCTGGGATCACTGGTAAGGGTTAGCAAAGCAAACACCCATAGACTGACCAAGTTACGTGGTGACATTTTTCTATTTTGGTAATTATTTGTTTAGGAGAACCCAACTTACCGATCTTGTATGCATAGCACTATACTAGATTACTTGTACAATGCCTTACTGCGTTATGAACTCATGGGGAACATTACCCTAGTTACTTCTCTCATTGATTACAACAATTAAAACTGTTACTCTGTTACTTATTAAGTTTTTCATGAAAAACATTATTTATTGTTTTAACCCCCCCCCCCATTGGGGAAATAAGACTGCTAAGAGCGTAAATACGCACATTTGACCTAAGTCCTACCATATTCCCTGTGGGATCGACCTTAACCTTGGTTAGGTTCTATATTTGAACAGTGACCGCTCATACCATATTCCATGTGGGATCGACCTTAACATTGGTTAGGTTCTATATTTGAACAACAACTGCTTTATACTTCTTTTTGAAGGTGTAATTTGGGCTTATCAAAATTTGGTGCCATTGTCAGGGAATACGATTTAGGATTAAGAGCAATTATGTTTATTTGACTATTAGTCCTTATTTCCTGATTTACTTTTTTGTTGTTTTGTTTTTGTTCTCCTAGGTTACACACTTGTGCATGCCAAGTACATGGAGTCAAGGCAATCCCCTGATTCCCCTTGATCTTGAATTGCAGCGCACTCTGAGAAACATGGTTAAGGACGTGGTTGTTGAGACTCCAGATAAAGCTGCATCAAGAGCACACGTTGAAGAGCAGCAAATGATACAAGATGCTCAAGACGTAGAAGCACTTGCTCAACAAAATCCTAAGGCTGAGCTAGCAAGGCTAGAAATTGCTTGTCAAGACGCACTGGATGCTCAAGCTGCAAGGGAAAATGCAGCCCAATGTAATGTGAACCAAGATCTGGCTAGACAGAGAGGTATTAGGGGTCAACAAGAGTTCTAACCCTGAAACCTCCCTTATTATGATCTTGATGATGAAGATGCAAATCTTGATGATGCAAAAACAACGAGTGTTATAGTGCTGCCACCACTACCCACTGGTGCAAAGTTTGATATTACAAGTACTATGATCCAGTTACTGAACATGAAGGGTTTATTTGGGGCAAATCCACTGATGATGCTAATTTACGGTTGTTGAACTTTGTGGGGATTTGCAAGACTTATAAGCTGCCAGAGGTATGACAAGATGCTATCAGATTGCGGTTATTTCCATTATCTTTGACTAGGGAAGCAACGCTCTGGTTGGCTAAGCTTCCTGATAATTCAATCACCACAAGAAGAGAGCTGAAAAGTCAATTTTTGGAAAGGTTTTTCCCTCTATAAAAAATGTTGCAACTCAAGCAGGAGATTTATAATTTTAAACAGTTGAACACCAAAGCACTATGAAAAATGGCTTAGGTTCAACAAGAAGCTGAAACAGTTGCCGAATCACAGGATTCCGAGAGAGACTTTGATGGAGATCTTCTATAGGGCATTGAATACTAATACTAAGGCAGTAGCTGACACAGTCCCAAGGGGTGCATTCATGGAGAATACATATGCAGTCGCTTCTGAGATGCTGGATAGAGTCACAAAGACAAACAGGGCATGGCACATGAGAGATTCTAAAGTTCCAGCTAGAACTGTTGGAAAGTCCATAGACCAGCAACAATTGCAGGATCTTAGCCAAGAGGTTACAGGATTAAAGACAAACATTGATCTTATTGCGAAACATATGCTTAATAATGGAGCTGAGAAGGTGAATGATGTGGGTTCACAAGGTAAAGCACCAAGGCAGGAGAAAGCAAGGATCATGAAGAAGCCAACTTTCTGAATGATCAGGTGGCGTGTTTCTGGGCCAATGTCCAAGGGTCCAACTAGGACACTTGGAAGGGCCAAGGAAATCAAGGTCAGAACAGAGAAAGAGACAATAACTACAACAAGTATAGGTATAGAGATAGAGAGGGTGAATAGAACAAGAAGGAGGGTTACAAAAATGATAAAAGTAGTTTATATGTTCCTCTTGGAAATTGTGAAGGGCCCCCAACCTTATTTAAGATGGAAGACATATTATTGGTTAGGGTACTGAATAAAGTAGAGGCAAGTGATGACAGTTTAAAATAAATTCATGCGAAAATAGAGTCACATGCCACCGTTATTAAGTAGATTGAGCAATAATAAAGTCAAATTTGTATGGCCTTAAACAAATGTCAGAAGGGTACACTTCCTAGAAACATAGTCCAGAATTTGAAAAATGATGGACATTACATGGCGGTGACTACTCAAAGTGGTAACAAGACTATTAATCCCACTGTCCCTATAGTTGTTGAGGAACCAACCAAACCTGAGAATGATGGAGTTGAAATTATGGTTGAGTCTAAAGAAAAGGGTGGTGATGTGATTCAAAGTCAGAAGAAACCAGTTTCTACCAAAGGAAAGGAAAAGGAGGTCCCTCAAGCCCTAAATCCTATGCCAGACCTCCTCCACCTTTCCCACAGAGTCTAGCCAAGAAGGCCAAAGAAAGAAAGGATAGAAAATTCATCTCTATGTTGAAGTAGCTTTCGGTCAATATTCCCTTTGTAGATGCACTAAAAAGATGCCTGGATATGCGAAGTTCATGAAGGATTTGGTGATGAAGAAGAGAACCGTGAGTTTTGAGTCTGTCAATAATTTGCATCATTTTAGTGCAATTGTTTCCCTCTCACTTTTTCAGAAAAGGGAAGATCCAGGAGCATTCACTATTCTGTGCACCATAGGAGCATTATATTTCTCTAAGGCATTATGTGATCTAGGTGTAAGCATAAATCTCATTCCATTGGCAGTATTCAGACAACTGGGCTTGGGAGCCCCCACACTGATGAATGTAGCTTTTAATGGCAGATCGCACCATGAAGAGGCCAGTAGGTGTTCTTTATGATGTGCTAGTAAAGGTGGAATCCTTTAAATTTTTTATGGACTTTGTGATTTTAGACTGTGAGGTGGATTTTTAGGTCCCCATCATCTTGGGGAGACTATTTCTTGCCATTGGACGCGCTTTAGTTAATTTGGAAACATGGCAGATGAAGTTTAGGCTGAATGATAAAGAAGTAACTTTCAACCTGTGCCAATCAATAAAGAACCATGATGGCATATGTGTTGTCTCAGTTATTGATATTTTTGATGAGGAGCAGCCATTAGTGTCGATTGAGGAGTGACTTGGTGTTGAAGCACTTGCCGCTGTAATCATGAATTTTGATAGGGAAGATATTGATGAATATGAAGACATGGTGTAAGCACTTGATGGTATGGGATCTAACTCATATTCCCCAAAAAAGCTTGATCTAGATTTAAAGAATCGAGTAAGCCCACCAGCCAGACCATCTATTGAGGAACCTCCAGTCTTGGAGCTCAAAGCGCTTCCATCATACTTGCGATATGTTTTCTTGGGAGCCGACAATACTTTACATGTTATTATTGCTGCTAACTTAAGTGAAGGGCAAGTTGAGGCTCTTGTATCTGTGTTGAAAAAGTTCAAAAGGGCCATTGGTTGGTCCATTGCTAATATCATTAGAATTCCACCACATATATGCACGCACAAAACTCATCTTGAGCCAAATTTTATCCCAAGTATTGAGCATCAACATAGATTGACTCAACTTATGCAAGAGGTGGTCAAGAAAGAGATTATCAAGTGGTTGGATGTAGGTGTGGTTTATCTAATTACAGATAACAAGTGGGTGATCCCGGTTCAGTGTGTGCCTAAGAAGGCTGGAATCACTATGGTTCCAAATGTTAAGAATGAGTTGATCCCTATATGTCCAGTCATAGGCTGACATGTATGCATGGACTATAGGAAGCTAAATGTGTGGACCAAGAAAGACCATTTTCCAATATCGTTCATGGATCAGATTTTAGACTGTCTTGCTAGTAAAGGATGGTATTATTTTCTTGATGGTTATTCAGGATATAACCAGATTTTTATTACTCCTGAAGACCAAGAAAATACCACTTTCACCTGTCCTTATGGGATATTTGTATTCAATAGGATGCCATTCGGGTTGTGAAATGCTTCAATAACTTTTCAACAATATATAAGGTTGATCTTCTCTAATATGGTGGAGGACACTATTGAGGTATTCATGGATAACTTCTCTATTGTGGGTGACTCATTTGATGATTGTTTGGCCCACTTGAGTTGTGTACTACAAAGATGTGAAGAATGCAATTTAGTGTTGTACTGGGAGAAGTGTCACTTCATGTTGAAGGAAGGCATAGTGCTAGGCCACCGGATTTTGAAGAAGGGTATAGAGGTTAACAAGGCAAAGATTGATGTGATTGAAAAATTGCCTCCTCCAGTATCAGTATAGGGTATTCAATGCTTTTTAGAGCATGCTAGGTTCTATCACAGGTTCATAAAAAACTTCTCAAAATGGCACACCACTTGTGCAAACTGTTGGAGAAGGATGTGAAATTTGTGTTTGATGATGCATGTTTGATGGCATTCGAGTGCTTAAAGTTGCAGTTGATCTCATCCCCCATCATTGTTGCATCTGATTGGTCCTAGCTATTCGAGGTTTATGTGTGATGCTAGTGGAGTAGAGCTAGAAGAAGTCCTAGGCTAGAGGTGAGAAAAGATCCTTCATCTGATTTACTGTGCTAGCAAAGTACTGAATGTTGCTCAGAAGAACTACACTGTGACAGAACAGAAGCTGCTAGTTGTGGTGTTTGCATTTGAAAAGTTTAGATATTATTTTCTTGGCACCAAGGTGATTATGCACACAGACCATGCAGCTCTCAGGTACCTTATGGCAATGAAATATGCAAAACCTAAGTGGATTCGGTGGGTACTTCTACTGTAAGAATTTGATTTTAAAGTCAAAGACCAAAAGGGTACTAAAATCAGGTATCTAATCACTTGTCTAGACTGGAGGATGAGGCAATGTTGAAGCTCAAAGATAAGCTAGAGATTGATAATGCTTTCGTAGGTGAGCAAGTGTTGGATGCTTCTCAAGATTTGATCCCATAGTATGCAGACTTTGCTAATTACTTAGCAAGTGATTTAGTCCCTCCTGATCTGATCGTCCATTAGCGAAGGAAGTTCATGTCTGATGTGAAGAAGTTTTTCTAGGAGGAGCCTTATATGTTCTATGTATGTGGTGATATGTAATGACCCTTGCGCTCATTCCCATATTTTTGCTTTCTCTGTACTATTAGAGCATTCCTGTAGTGGCCCCAAGTCATTTATGGCTTGCTGGGATTAGTGGTTCGGTGCCCTAGTTATTAGTTAGGTTGTTAAGACCATTTCCTCATTATAGAGGTCTAACTTAGGAAATCATGACTTCGATCAACATTCTTGGTAAATGTGCTCCAAATTGAATTACGATAGTTCTGTTAGCCCTAGAGCATGGATGGTCTAGTTAGACTTTGGCTGGGGGCTGGAAGCTTTCAGTTTATATTTATCTTGGTTTTTGTGTTTTTTGGCCAGTTAAACTTGGAAGTTCGACTTGGGTCAACATTCAGAGAAGACATCCTCAGATGGAAATTTCATCAGTGTTGTTAGCTTTAGAATATTGACTTTGGGCTAGAGGGAGCTTTGATTCGGGTCCCAAGGCTTCTAGATTCATTTTGGGAAGTTTGCCATTTAGGCGTAGGGCCCACTTTTTGTTAAATCGACCTCTATTGTGAATTTCATCAATTACGTTGAGTTTGGAATGCCAGTTTTAGTTGAGTAGTCTAGTTCGTTTGCGTTCATGTGACCTTAGATGCATTCTCGAGGGTCCATTCGAGATCTTTTTGAGGGTATGCTTGCATCTTATTACTGTAGTCTTCTTGCATGCCATAGAGGTGGGTGCCTCATCCGCACCTGAACTCTCGCGCCAGTGCCCTGGGTGCCATATCTATTATGCCTGGCAGCTTGGGCAAAGGTGCGCTTGCGCCTCATCGCCCGCTATGTCGATGGCGCCCCTGCGGTGCCTGGGCCGCACCTGTGCCTCATCGCCCACTGTGGTGATGGCGTCCCTGTGGCTCCTGGTCCATGCCTGCGCCTAAGTGGCTGACAACCTATTTAAATGTCTCCTTCTCAATTTTATTTCCAACAACTCCCAAATGATTTTCTTCATTTTTATTGAGCTTCAAAGCTCTAAATTCAGCTATGCTCCATTCAAAAGCTTGGTGGTGGTGGATAAATTCTGGTCCGTGATTATTTCTCAACTTCTAATTGGTAAGTTTTCTTGTCTAAATTCTATAAATTCCTCCTTTTGTTTCCTAAGTTATTCTTGAATTATGGGGGCTATTTTGAGCCCTTCCGGTGATCAAATTCCGCTCAACTTATGAGCATGCGCTCTTAGCAGTGTTGGGAGCATCTGTAGTATTTTCATTTCTGGTTTTGGGTTGCGGAGCCTATGGATTTGCTTTTGACCTAGATTTTGGCCCGGCTAAACTTTTAGCAATATGGGTATCATTAGTTTTGTTTCAATGTGTTGATTATATTTTTAATAGTGTGATTGCTTTTGGGGGATTCTCGGAGCAGTTCAGGCTCGGGCTTTGGCTTCCCAGCAGCTATTCGTCGGACACCAAGTAGGTTATGACTTCCCTACCTTAAAATTTACATATATAGACTATAATTGTATTATTTAGCATCGTTGGGTTGAGTTTACTAGGTTGGCACCCCAGACCTTGTCCACTTTCTTCTGTCCATTTTATTTCATACGTTCATTTTACTATTTGATCTAATTGTATGGTATTATACTTGTTGCCCTGTGTGGACTTCATTTATGCCTTTGCACCATAGATGGTGAGATATTTGGGAATGTCCATGAGTCTCGGACATTGATTTGTGATTATGGAACTCGTTATCTATGTTATAGAGCGGATTGAGCCTGTGCAGGGCTGATAGGTTGATTGTGATCCGTTGGGCTATTGATTGGATGCGATCATATCATCATTATCATGAAAAAGGCTTTTCTGTATTTGATTTTATTACTACTATGGCTGCAGGCCATGTTATCACCAGTTTTCTAACTTTGCATGGCCCCGAGGGCCTGTTTTTTGTATAAATGACTAAAAGTGGGTTTTAACTGGTTTATATGGATCTTCTTGGAGTAAAAGAGATTTTTAGATGATTTTCTTACTGATTCTATACTCAACTAGGCCAGAATAGTAAATATGATTTACTACTGATTTTGATACAATATTAGGCTTGGCTGGGCGAGAGCGCTAGACATGACTTTTTCTACCGATTTAGACCCAGATAGACTGTGGGAACAGTTATTGAGATATTCTCCATGGACCTTGCCTATCTGGATTAGGGGCTACAGGATGAGAGTGACGGAAGAGGGGTATAAGGTGTAGTCGAGGTATATGGGGAAAGCCTTCTATGGGTCCTACCTACTGGGCCTACATACATCGAAGAGGTGCATACAATACCACCTGATCATATCATATCACATTATGCATAGTTTGCGGTTCCACCCTTGTTTGCTGATTGTTAAGTGTATGCTTCGATAGTATGGGATGCCGGAGGGTTTTTTTTCACTTGTATGTGTTCCTCGGGTGTATGGGCGCCCGTTCAGACTGTAGGTAGATTAGTTTACTCGCTTCTATTGTAGTATATGTTCATATCATAGCTTCTGGTGGGTTTTTATTCTATTATCCTTACCTTGTGAAATTCATTGCTAGCATGATTATGTGTAGTTGCTTTCAGTCCTCTCCTTTTTATTTGAGGTTACCGATATGCCACCATATTTTTTAAACTCTCTATACATATTGTTATTGTGAGGATCCAGGTGCGTTCTCTAACCTTTCACCTGTGTTCTATGATATATTTTTTTTTAAGGCTAGCATGGTATGTTTGTATTCTCTTTATCTACTATCTGTGCTAGTTTCCACATGCTTTCTCTATTTGTTTTTGTGACTACTTCTTTCCTATTTGATTTATACTGCTTTTATATCTTATATGCACTCAGTCGGCCTATGATGCCTACTGGGTACCTGTTGCTTTATAATTGTTGCTCATACTACACTTTTGCATCTCCTGTGCAGATCCTAGTGTAAGTTATCATCGTAGATCGTGCACAGACTCGTGTAGTGCTTCCAAACATCTGAGACTTAGGGTGATCTCCTGGCGATCGGGTCTTGGCTTTTATCTCTTCTTCTGTACCATGTACTCTTTTGCTATTTAGAGATAGTTGTATATTCGTATTTTGTTTCCTTTTGTACTTTGTATATTTTAGTTGCGCCACTTATACTGTAATACCAGTTCATGGTATTGTTTAGCTTTCTATATATATATATTCCAGTTATTCTATTTCTCTACCTTTTTATCTTGCTTTCGTGTATTATGCTTCTTACGTGTGCTTGATTAAGAGTAGCCCACTACTAACTATTTCAAGCTACAGGGATTGGTTCACCTATATGGGGGGTTTTAGGTGCCATCATGACCTGAGAAATCAAGTCATGATAGCTTGGTATCAGAGCCTAGGTTAATCGGTGTCATTGGTATAAGAGCCAGTGTCTACGAATCGGGGCAGAGACATCTGTACTCTATCTTTGGGAGGCTATGGTGGCATTTTAGGAAACATGGATATTTTCTTGCTTCTATATCATGGAAATCTTATTTGTTCTAGTTCACTCTTCCACAGATGGCTTGTACACGATCTTTTGCAATGGGCGAGGGTGAGCCTTTGGCACCAGCACACCAAACTCCAGCTAGGGGCCAGGGTGGTCGTAGAGGTAGAGGTTAGGGATGTGACCAAGTAGCGGCATTAGTTAGAGCTCCTGAGGATCAGTTTGAGCCTGAGTTAGTACCAGAGCAACAACCCATGGACTAGGGGGCAAACCAGGTGCCACATAGGCCAGTAGAAGCATCAGTACCAGCACTTGCTCCTTCATCAGATATTCAAGGTTTTCTTCTCCAGTATTGGGTATGGTTGGGGGTTAACCTTTAAATATAGCACAAACATCCGCTCAGGGGGTATCCCTGGGTGCTCAGAGTTTAGGAGCATAGCCTGCTACTGTGGCCTCTCGTGCAGAGGTTCTTCCAGTACCTTCAGTTGCTCAGCCTCTTTCTTGTCACCCAGTTATGAAAGAGTTAGAGAAGAAGGCTTTGGGTTGATTTTTGAGATTGTCTCTGCCGAGGTTCTCTGGTGCACCTAGTCAGAACGCTTATGACTTCATTTCTACTTGCGAGGAGATGCTTCACCATCTAGGTAGTTGGTTATACTACTTATCAGATGGAGGGCCCAGCTATGCTATGGTGGAGGGCCTAGGTAGCTTGCAGACTATCTCAGTCTCTTCAGTTGTCTTGGAGAGAGTTCATGAGACCTTTATGGCCATGTTCTTGCCTCAAAGCGATTGTGAGCATCATAGGGAATAGTTTACAAGGCTGATGCAGGGATCTATATCTGTATCTTAGTATGAGACTCGCTTTCTCTAGTTGGCTCCATTTGGGGTCGTGATCATTCCTACAGAGCCAAAAAGGGTTTGCCGATTTGTTTAGGAGTTGAGGACCGAGCTTCGACAGACTGCAGAGATACTAGTTGCCAGTTGATGACCATTCCAGGCTATAGCAGACCATGTATGTACTATAGAGGACTTGCATTATCATTATCTCAGAGCAAGAGATAAGAGGTCATGCCATCAGGGAAATTTCAATGGTTCCCATTACAGTGGTAGAGGTTTAGGCTAGTGGGTCCAAGTTTATCAGCCACAACAGTATTAGAGTCACTCTAGCCAGCCAGTTCAGGAATTGCTTTACACTTCAGGTGGGCCTCAATTTGAT
Source organism: Jaltomata sinuosa (assembly GCA_003996215.1). Taxonomy (NCBI): domain Eukaryota; kingdom Viridiplantae; phylum Streptophyta; class Magnoliopsida; order Solanales; family Solanaceae; genus Jaltomata; species Jaltomata sinuosa. Next base: position 118,179 of record QJPP01000666.1, on the reverse strand, counting down.
CAGGGTCATATTGGTCAGCATAGTTATGGTGGTCAGTCATCGAGGGGTAAAACATCTTGGGCATCAGACTGTGGCAGCCATACCGGTTCAACTAGTTCATCCCAATAGGGTGGGCCATCATGGCCATGCGATGAGTGTGGTATTATAGGTCACTATGCTAGAGAGTGGTCCCAGTGGGGTCTAGTTCAGCCAGCCGCTTAGCCTCTAAGAGCAATGCAACCACCTGTTAGAGAGGGTGGTGCCCAGGGTAGAGGTGGCGCCCAGTGTGGTAGGATAGGTAGTCAAGATGGCAGTCAGTTAGGTGGAGGTTGGTGCCAGTTCTATGCAGTCCCTGGTAAACCGAAGGTAGAGACCTCAGATGCGGTGATCACATGTATGATTTTTTTCTGCCACCAGTCAGCTTTAGCATTGTTTGATCCTGGTTCTACATGCTCGTATGTATCTTTCTACTTTGTTTCTTGTTTGGGGTTGGTTAGTGAGTCATTAGTTGTTCATGTATCTGTTCCTACCCCTGTAGGCGATTCTTTAGTAGTGGATCGGGTTGTTAGATCTTGATTGATAGTTGTTGGTAACCTTGAGACTTGGGCTGACTTGATGATATTAGATATGTTAGATTTTGATGTGATTCTGTGCATGGACTGGTTATCCCCACACCATGAAGTTTTGGATTGCTATGCCAAAACCGTTACCATAGCCGTGCCTAGTGTATCCCCAGTTGTGTGGCAGGGTTCTATTAGTCGTACACTATCTGGGATTATTTCTTGTCTTCAGGCTAGGAGGCTGATTTCATATGGGTGTTTGGCTTATCTAGCATATGTCCATGATGCTAGCACCAACACTTCTTCTCCCAAGTCAGTTCCTGTGGTTAAAGATTTCTTAGATGTGTTTCTGACTGACCTGCGAGACCTCCCCTCGAGTAAGATATTGACTTTTCCATTGAGTTAGAGCCGGCACCAGGCCCATTTCTATTACTCCATATCGTATGGCTCCAACTCAGTTAAGAAAGCTTAAGGTTCAGCTTCAGGACTTGTTAGCCATGGGTTTTATTAGGCCGAGTATACCACCTTGGGGTGCTCCAGTTCTATTTGTGAAGAAGAAGGATGATTCAATGCAGATATGTATCGATTATCAGGATTTCAATAAGGTGACTGTGAAGAATATTTATCCGATGCCATGTATAGATGATTTGTTTGATCAACTCCAGGGTTCAGTCGTGTTTTCTAAGATAAATTTGAGGTCAGGCTACCACCAGTTGAAGATTAGGGTGAAGGACATTCCTAAGACAGCATTCAGGACACGTTATGGCCACTATGAGTTCCTTGTGATGTCTTTTGGGTTGACTAATGCCCCCGCAACTTTCATGGACTTGATGCACAAGGTTCTCAAGCCATACGTAGATTTGTTCATGATAGTCTTTATTGATGACATATTGATATACTAGCGGAGTAGAGATGAGCATGAGCAACACTTGAGGATTGTACTACAGACTTTGAGAGATTATCTGCTTTATGCCAAGTTCTTAAAGTGTGAGTTTTGTCTTAAGTCAGTAGAATTCCTTGGACACGTGGTGTCTAAGGATGGGACTAAAGTGGGCCCAGGAAAGATTACAGCCGTTCGTGGTTCGTCAAGACCTACTACTCCTACCAAGGTTCGCAACTTTGTTGGGTTGGCAGGGTATTACAGATGGTTCATTGAGGTGTTTTCTTCCATAGCAACACCTTTGACTAGGCTGACTAGGAAGGATGTCCAATTTTAGTGGTTGGATCAGTACGAGGACAATTTTTTGAGGCTTAAGGCCTTATTGGCTTCAGCTGCAGTGTTGACATTTCCAGTTGAGGTTCAGGGCTTCTCAGTGTATTGTGATGCTTTGGCAGTTGGTCTTGGTTGTGTATTGATGAAGCAGGGTCATGTGATAGCATATGCATCGAGGTAGCTGAATGTTCATGAGTGCAACTACCCTATCATGACTTAGAGTTGGCAGTGGTAGTCTTCGCGCTCAAGATTTGGAGGCATTACTAATATGGGGTTCACTATGAGATCTTTACCGATCACCGTAGTCTTCAGTACATCACAAGTCAGTGAGAGCTGAAATCTAGGAAATGGAGATAGATTGAGTTACTGATGAACTATGACTTCACTATTCTGTATCACCCAGACAAGGAAAATTTGGTAGCGGATGCCTTGAGCTGGAAGCCAATGAGTAGGGCAGCTTAGCTTCTCTTACAGTTTTGTAGCGACCGTTAGCCTTGGACATCCAGTCCTTGGCTAACAATTTCATTAGACTTGACTTGTTGGATCCTAATAGAGTCCTTGCCAGTATTAAGGTCTGTTCTACTTTGGTTGATCACATTCAACATCATCAGTTTCAGGATCAGTGATTGTGTGACATTCATGATCAGGTTGTTTGGGGTAAGGACATCATGGCTACTTTAGATTCTGATGGTATTTTGAGATTTGATAGCCACCTTTGTGTTTCAAAAGTTGGGGATTTGAGTAAGTTGATTCTCTGTGAGGCTCATTGTTCCATATATTCCATCCACCCATTCGGGCACAACTAAGATGTATAGAGATTTGAGGCAGCTTTACTGGTAGAGTGGTATAAAGTGGGACATAACAGAGTTTGTATCTTGGTGCTTGAAATGCCAGCAGGTTAAGTTTGAGCACATGAGGCCTGGTGGGTTGATGCAGAGACTTCCCATTCCTAAGTGGAAGTTGTCACGCCCCGAGCCTACACCCTGGACACGATACGGTGCTTAGAGTCACAAGTAACCCTAAGCTAACCCATGGCCTAGTATACTGCTGAGATATAGACTGAAAGTAAATGCAGAAGCTGAAATGTGCTGAGCTCTTTTGAAAATATTATAACAAAATAAACTATTATAAACTGATATACAATAACATTTGAAAACTGATACAACTGAGTGATTGGCTATCTGACTGTCTATGAAGCCTCTACTAACATTGAATATGGTTAGCCGGGATATGACCCCCAACTATCTTTTATCAATGTACAACAACTAAAATAACCGCTATAACTAATAAATGACTGGAGTTCCTGGAAAAGAAGAACTCGTTCCTTGCTGTATGGAAGCTGCGATATGTCTGACCATGATCTTGGGAGCTAGCACTGAAACCTATATCATAAAATGATGTAGCACAAGGAAGGTATGCGATCAATACTTTGAATATACTGAGCATGTGAGATATGTACTTATTGTAAATCATGAGAAGATACATGTATACTGAAAGCATGGCTGAAAACTGGACTATGTATAATATCTGAAGTGCATAAGTCAAAGTTGTATATAGACTCTTTTAAATCATGTTGATGGACTATAACTGTGAGATTATGAGGTTTAAAGATAAGTAAACCTGTTACTTAGGATTTCATGGACTAAAAGATAAAGTATGTCTGTAAATCATAGACTAGTGCAACTGAGCTGAAAGTCATGTTTAAAGTAAAATCCTTAGAGAGTTCCTTCTATTGAACATGCTAAAAATACTGATATACTGTAGTGAATGTAATCTAAAAGATATAAGCTGATGCATGACCAAGTATCTAACATGAACTTTAACATGCTGAACTAAACTAAATAATTGAAAGACTGAATATATGGTCAGTGCAATACTGAGTCTGACTATGGGAGCTACTATTAACCGACATACTCCAAGCTAAGCTAACTATGGGCCAACCTGTAATCCTAGATGGAAGGGTGTTCAAACCTTGCCAAGGGTATAAACAAATCTGACGTGGATCCACTAAGCTGATGTCCACAAGGAACAAAGATGTACAACCTAATCTGACAGCTGATTCCTTTAATACATACAGTGGTGTCGTAGTTCTAGGACTTAGGGACTTCTACTAAAGATCTCAGCCTAATCTGATAGCTGATCCTTTATCCCTTCATCCGATCAGTGCTAAGCCTACTCCCAATTGAATATAAAGCTATGAATGAAACTGAAATACTGGATAGCTCAAAGTACTGATATAATATGAGAATGCAACTATTACTTAGACTGAGGCATTCTAATCATGTAATTCTGACTGACTGAGTACCTGACTGATAATGCATGAGGATGATTTATATCATGTGAAATATCTGAATGTCATACTAATCATGAATCTTACTGAGTTCATAATCATTGATGGCATATATGTATACCATGCTAATCACAAGCCCTACTAATTTCATCATCATTGATGGCATATGTTGAAAGTCCATATTTAAAATATATTCTTATAAAACATACTGAAGGTAAACTGAAGCCTGCTAAATCATGCATAGTTCTTTCTTACTAAAATAACTGTACTGAAGTAATTGGGAATCATGAATGCTTGTCTGGAAGTAAAACCCATAGTTAAAATCATCATGAGGAAACTTAAACTTGTTTAGACTGAATGCTGACTAGCTGAACTAGATTCTGAAAAGAGCGCTGAATTTGGAGAAGTTTAAAGGCAGCCTGTAGACTGAAGACTGGCTAATTTCATGCTAGAAATCTAGGTTGAATTCTGAAGAAACCCAATTCTCATAAAAATACTACCATTTCATAAAAATACCAATTCTCATAAAAATACTGGATAGATTCTTGGTTTCTTAAAGTTCTTGTAAAAGATCTTGCAAGTCATTGAAAACATGGAACAAATTTTCTAAAATAGGCTATAATTCATGTAGAAATCATAAGGACTGAATTCTGTAAAATTTAGCATGATTGGGTAAGAACCCTAGTTTCTAACATCATCAAGTTCGAAATAGAAGACTGAGGTTTTGGGTATAAGGGTGAACTAAACCAATACCCACATACCTGGTGGATGATAATCCCTGAAGAGAAATCTGAAGTTGAAGCTTTGGAGAAGAAGCCCTAGGTCTGAACTTCGGAGAAAAGCGCTCTTTTCTTCTTGAAACTGACTTGAGCGGAAACTGACTTGATTTGAGGTTTAGACTTAATCAAAATAAGCCTAGAGCTATTTATAGTCGGGGCTAAAAGAAGAATGAAAGGTCTGAAATGCCCCTAAGAAGTTAAATTAAAAATTGCTGAAAAAACTCATCGCTGGGTTCTACAAGCATGAACCATGACCCATAAAATAGATCACGATTCATGGAAAGGGTTCATGGTTCCTGGATGAAGTTTCTGGTCTCTAGAATGATTTGCATGAGTTGGTTTCATGACCCGTGGAACATTCCACGACCTGTGGAACCTCCTCGTGGTTTTCAAGCCATTTTTAAGCTTCTGGACTATTTCCATGATTTGGTTTCATGACCCGTGGAACCTCCTCGTGGTTTTCAGGTGAAAAAACTAATTTCCACGAGTTCAATCTACGGTTCGTGGTTTGATCCACGAGCCGTGGATTCCTCTCGTGGTTTTTCTCCGTAAGTTTGATAGACATACACATTTTAGTAAAATACTGATATCTTTTTGCTCCGGATTTGAATTGATGCGCGGTCAAAGGCCTTGGAAAGAAGACTCAAAGACCTTTAATTTGGTAGGTACTAGGTGACCTAACGCTTCATATTCTAGGATATATGATCATTTTAATTTGACTGTAGTTTAGTTTTATATGAAAACGTCTTTGGTTGGGGTGCTTTCAACTTAAATTGCTTATAGGAGTTTCTTATGAACATGATCTGCACCCAAAACACTTCCCACACTAGGGAATTGATCATGACACCAATGGAAAGTTGTTTAGTCTTAGCTTAAATTTTTTTGGGTGTTACAGAAGTGGGAAGGGATCACTATAGATTTCATTGCACGATTGCCATGCACTTTTTGAGGATTTGACTCTATTTGGTTTAGTGTTGACAGGCTGACTAAGTCAGCACACTTCTTAAGTTGTCATTCTTCTTATAGTGTAGAGAGGCTGGCTCAGATTTATCTTCGTGAGATCATCCATTTGCATAGGGTTCCAACTTCTATCACTTCAGACTGTAGCACTTAATTTACCTCTCATTTCTGGAGTACTATTCAGTGAGAGATGGGTACATATGTTCATCTTAGCACCGCATTCCACCCTCAGATAGATGGACAATGCGAGAGGACTATCCAGGTCCTAGAGGACATATTACGGGCATGTATTCTTGACTTTGGAGGTTCATGTGATCAGTACGTGCCTTTGGCAGAGTTTGCTTATAATAATAGTTACCACTGTAGTATTGGCATGGCACCTTTTGAGGTATTTTATGGTATGCATTGCAGATCACTAGTGGGTTGGTTTGATGGTTTAGAGTCCAGGCCGCAGAGTATATACTTGCTTTATGATTTCTTAGACAGAGTTTGAGTGATTCAGGATAGACTTTGGGTGTCCCAGAGTAGGCAGAAGAGCTACGCAGATCGTAGTCTTTGTACCTTAGAGTTCAGTGTTGGTGATCTAGTATTTGTTCGAGTATCGCCCATGAAGGGTATGATGAGATTCGGTAGGTAGGGAAAGCTTAGCCCCAGGTATATTCGGCTATTTTGAGATTTTGCAGAGGGTTGGTAGTATTGCTTATCAACTAGCTTTGCCTCCTATATTTTTAGTTATTCATCCAGTCTTTCATGTATCGATGTTTGGGTGGTATGTTCTGGATGAGTCATATATGTTGCAGTGGGATTCAGTGCAGTTGGATGAGAGTTTGACCTTTGTCGAGGAGTCGGTAGCCATTCTAGCTAGAGATGTCAGGAGATTGAGGTCCAGACATATTCCTGTGGTTAAGGTTCAGTGGAGGCATTGTCCGGTCGAGGAGGCTACCTGGGAGATTGAGAGAGAGATGCGAGCTCAGTATCCACAGTTGTTTGATCCTTCATGTACTCCCTTATTCTTGACTTTCTTGTACGAAAGTCCTTTTTAGTAGTGGATGATGTAATGACCATTCCAATCATTCTCACATTTTTGCTTTCTTTGTACTGTTAGAGCATTCCTATAGTGGCCCCAAGTCATTTATGGCTTGATGGGACTGGTGGTTTGGTGCCCTGGCATTCGTTAGGTCGTTATGACCAATTCTTTATTTTAGAGATTTAACTTAGGAAATTGTTGACTTCGGTCAAAATTCTTGGTAATCATGCTCTGAATCAACTTTTGACAGTTCTGTTAGCTCCAGCATGGACTTTGGTCTAGTTGTACCCTTGTCCAGGGTCTGGGAGCTTTTAGTTTGGATTTATCTTGCTTTCTGTGTTTTCTGGCCAGTTAAACATGGAAGTTTGACTTGGGTCAACATTAAGAGAAGACAACCTCGGATGGAAATTTCATCACTGTTGTTAGCTTTGAAATGTCAATTTTGGGCTAGAGGGACCTTTGGTTTGGGTCTCGAGGCTTTCAGACTCATTTTTGGTCTTTGGGTTTTGTTTTTGGAAAATTGGCCATTTAGACGTAGGGCCCACTTTTTATTAAATCAACCTCCATTGGGAATTTGGTCAATTCTATTGAGTCTAGAATTCCATTTTTAGTTGAGTAGCATAGTTTATTTGCATTCATAGCACCCCGAATGCATTCCTGAGGGTCCATCCAAGATCTTTTTGTGGGTGTACTTGCAGTTGGTTGCTTCTGTCTTTTGGCATGGCGCAGCGGCGGGTGCCTTGGCTGCACCTGTGCAGCGGCACCTGCACCCTAGGTTCCGTGCCTGTAGTGCCTGGCGGCTTAGGCAAGTGCGCGCCTGTGCCTAATCGCTCGCTGTGGCGATGGCACCCCTACGGCGCCTGGGCCGCGCATGCGCTTAAGCGGCTAGCAGCCTATTTAAATGTCTCCCTCTCCATTTCATTTCCATCTCTCAAATGATTTTCTCCATTCTTATTGAGCTCCAAAGCTCAAAATTCATCTCTGCTTCATTCCAATGCTTGGTGGTGGATAAATTTTGGTCCGTGATCATTTCTCAACTTCTGATTGGTAAGTTTTCTTGTCTAAATTCTGTAAATTCCTCCTTTTCATTCCTAAGTTATTTTTGAATTATGGGGGCTGTTTTGAGCCCTTCCATTGATCAACTTTTGAGCATACACTCCTAGCAGTGTTTGGAGCATTTGTAGTATTTTTGTTTTTGGTTTCAGATTGTGGGGCTCATGGATGTGCTTTTGACCCAGATTTCAACCCGACTAAACTTTTAGCAATATGGGTATCGTTAGTTTTGTTTTAATGCGTAGATTACATTTTTGATAGTGTGATTGCTTTTTGGGGCTTCTCAGGCTTTTGCTTCCTAGCAGCTATTCGTCGGACGCCGAGTAGGTTACGACTTCTGTATCTTACACTTTGCATATATAGGCTATAATTGTATTATTTAGCAACTTTGGGTTGGGTTTACTAGGTTTGCACCCCAGACCTTGACCTCTTTTTTGCTATCCGTTTCATTTTATACATTCATTTTAGTATTTGATCACATTTTGTGGTATTACCCTTGTGTCCCTGTATGGCCTTCGTTTATGCCCTTGGACCATATATGGTGGGATATTTGGGAATGTCCATGAGTTTCGAACATTGATTTGTGATTATGGAACTGGTTATCTATGTTGTAGAGCGGATTAAGCCTGCGCAGGGTCGATAGATTGATTATGAGCCATTGGGCTATTGATTGGTTGTGATCATATCATCATTATCATGAAAAAACGTTTTATGCATTTGATTTTACTACTATTGTGGTTGCGGGACAAGTTATCACCAGTTTTCTAACTTTGCATAGCCCCAAGGCCCGTTTTCCGTATAAATGACTAAAAGTGGGTTTTAACTAGTTTTTATGGATCTTCTTGGAGTAAAAGAGCTTTTTAGATTATTTTCTGACTCATTCTAGACTCATCTAGGCCAGAGTACTACGTATGATTTACTACTAATTTTGATACGATATTAGGCTTGGCTGGACGGGAGCGCTAGACATGACTTTTTCTACTAATTTAGACCCGAATAGACTGTGGGAATAGTTATTGAGATATTGAGAATTTTATATGGTCGCGGAGACCTCCATGGACTTTGTCGATATGGATTAGGGGCTACAGGCCGAGAGTGCCAGAGGAGAGGTATAAGGTGTTGTAGAGGTATATCGGGAAAGCCTTCTATGGGTCCTACATGATGGGCCTACAGGTACCGAAAGAGGTGCATATAGTACAACCTGATCATATCATATCACATCATGCATAGTTTGCGGTTCCACCCTTGTTTGCTGATTGTTGAGTGTATGCTCCGATAGTATGGGATGTCGGAGGCTTTGTTTTCACTTATATGTGTTCGGGTATATGGGCGCCCATTCAGACTGTAGGTAGATTAGTTTACTCGCTTCTATTATAGTATATGTTCATATCATAGATTCTGGTGGGTTTTTATTCGATTATCCTTACCTTGTGAAATTCATTGCTAGTATGATTATGTGTAGTTGCTTTCCGTCCACTCCTTTTTATTTGAGGTTACCGATATGCCACAATATTTCTTAAACTCTCTTACATATTGTTGTTGTGAGGATCCAGGTGTGTTCTCTAACCTTTCACCTGTGTTCTGTGGTATATATTTATTTTGTGGCTAGCATGGTATGTTTGTATTCTCTTTATCTACTATCTGTTCTAGTTTCCACATGCTTTCCCTGTTTGTTTATGTGACTACTTCTTTCCTATCTGCTTTATACTACTTTTATATCTTATATGCACTCAGTCGACCTATGATGCGTATTGGGTACTCGCTGCTTTGCAATTGGTGCTCATACTACACTTTTGCATCTCCTGGTGCAGATCCTAGTGCGAGTTATCACCATTGATCGCACGCACACTCGTGTAGTGCTTCCAAACATCCGATACTTAGGGTGAGCTCTTGGAGATCGGGTCTTGGCTTTTATCTCTTCTTCTGTACCATGTACTATTTTGCTATTTAGAGACAAATGTATATTCGTATTTTGTTTCCTTTTGTACTTTGTATATTTTAGTTTCACCTCTTATACTGTTATACCAAGTCGCGGGATGGTTTAGGTTTATATGTATATATATATATTTATATTTATTCCAGTTGTTCTATTTCTCTACTTCTTTATCTTGCTTCCATTTATTATGCTTCTTTTGCGTGCTTGCTTAAGAGTAGCCCACTACTAGCCATTTCAGGCTATGAGGATTGTTTTTCCTACAGAGGGGTTGTAGGTGCCATCATTACTTGAGAAATTAGGTTGTGACATGATACCATGATCTGAAGATGTATGGCTGAAGCAGAGATGGAAGATATAGTCAAGGCATGCCATTCATCTCCTGTAGGAGGACATCATGGTGGTGCCCAGAAAGCCCACAAAATTCTACAAATTTGGTTACTATAGGCCTACCCTCCATAAGGATGCTCATGAGTATGCAAAGGCTTGCAATCGATGTCAAAGGGAATGGGGCATGTCAAAGAAGCATGAGCTTCCTCTCACTCCCATCCTAGTGATAGAACTATTTGATGTGTGGGGCATTAATTTTATGGGTCCTTTTGTAAGTTCGAATAGGATGAAATATATTTTGGTTGCTGTTGACTATGTATCAAAATGGATGGAGGCGATTGCGCTTCCCAACAATGAAGGCAAAAGTGTCACAACATTCTTGAAGCAAAATATCTTCTCCAGATTTGGTACACCACAAGCAACTATCAGTGATGAAGGCTCTCACTTTTTTAATAGGCTATTCCGGGCTCTACTTGAGAAATATGGGGTGAGAAATAATATTGCGATCCCTTATCATCCGCAGATGAGTGGACAAGTGGAGTTCTCTAATCATGATATAAAGACAATCATTGCTAAAATAGTGAATGTGCATAGAACTGATTGGTCTACGAAGCTTGATGATACCCTGTGGGCATATCAAATATCTTACAAGACTCTTATATTTATGTCACCATATAATCTTGTGTTTGGAAAGGCATGTAATCATCCAGTGGAGCTTGAGCACAAGGCTATGTGGTCACTCAAGAAGCTGAATTTGGACTGGTGCATTTCATCCTATCAGCGGCTAGGTCAGTTAAATGAATTGGATGAGTTCTATCTAAATGCTTATGAAGATGTACCATGACCAAAAGATTGAGAAGAGAGACTTTCAGCTGGGCGATCTGTTTCTACTTTATAACTCAAAGATTCGCTTCTTTCATGGAAAGCTGAAGTCTAAGTGGATTGGGCTGTTTCAAGTGGTGCCAGTGTTCCCACATGGTGCAATAGAGCTCGAGAACTGTGACGGCAATCGGTTCAAGGCCAATGGTCAACATGTCAAAGCCTACTTGGGAAATGTTGATGAAATCAAGGTGGTTGAAGTTTGGGATCTTGGTGAAGTCTGATTAACCATGGAACTTGCGTCGTGCCACGATGATAAATCAGGCGTTGCATGGGAGGCAACCCTTGAATGAAGCTTGATGAAGTCTGAGTAGTCAAGTGACCTGCGTCATGTCACGATGTTAAATCAGGTGTTGCATGGGAGGCAACCTATGGACTAACATTTGTTTTAGTATGTAGGAGCTGATACAACTAAGGGAGGATGAATTTGCATAAAATGGTCCCACGGGCATTTCTGACGGGCCATATAGGTCTCACATCCCGTGGGAATTGGGCATGCAACAGGAAACTCAAAAAAAGAAACCGCTGGAAGGAACTGATAGTGTGGAGAAATAGGCCATCGCACATCGCACGTCCTATTGCACTCCCATCGTCAACTCTAATAGGCTCTTAAGGCTCACTGGCTCATTCCCACGGCCCGATATGATGGGCCATCACATTCCCGATGGGCATGGGAATGGATTGCAAGGCATCCAGGTAAGTACAACTGGGGATGGCCCTTTACGTGTCCCATGGCCCATCAAGATTGCCCATGGCCTGGGTCAGTCAAAATTCAAAATTTTTAAATAAAAGCACGCCGACCTAACCCGACCAGCTTCCCTATCCCTTTTACCCGCGATTTAAAAGAAATTGACCTCATTCAATTGAGGTCAAACTTTTTAAACTCCCTCCACACCGCTCACATCTCTACTAACTTTACCTTTGTTTCCCCATTACCGATCATCACTCCCCCACATTCCTTATACACATAAAAATCTCACAAAGCACACTAGGCACGTTCACAAGTACTCAAGTGTAGAACTTCAAGAATTTTGGTTGCAAACACAGATTAAGTTCAATCTCACTCTAATGGTTTCAAGTTTTCCTTGTTGAGTATTTGATTTATATGGGTTCATATGTGCGTTAAAGCATATTACTTCATAAAATGAAAATTTGAACAAACCCTAGATGTGAAAATTGCATATGTGTGCGTGTCTGTGTATAGTGTTTGTTATTGAAGGGAACTAGGGTTTTCGTGATCATGCTAATGGTAAGTGGATAGCTTGTTCGAAATTGTGAATATGAGTTGTTTGGGAGGGATGACTAATGTGTTAACCTAGCAAAGTGGGTAAAAAATTTGGACTATTATGATCCCACGTTAATGGGTGATACGCCATGGGAAGGACGACGGGCGTCGGAGTTGGGCATAGGAAAGGAAACAATGCCTTAAAAGGCTACTATTTCATATCAACTCCCGATCTTGACGGGTCGTCGAACCTCCCACGCCCGTGGCATTCCACTGTGAGAGGACATATTGTCCTTAAAAAAGCCTCTGCCTTGTTCCGACGCACAGTCTGATGAGCTATCGGACCTCTAACCCCCGTGGTTGTCCATTATGGGAGGAGAAAAAACCTGAGAACCTTGTATGTCTCCTTCCGACGCCCACCCTGACGGTCTGTCAGATCTCCCACGCCAGTGGGAGGCTAAAAACTGAATTTTTTTCTATATTTTTGAATTCCATTTATGGTTCAAATATACTAACATTGGTTCACCCGTAGGTAGTATATGGATCCAGTTACACCATTAAGGCGAAGGGATCACAAGGCCAAGTATAAATCCATCAAGACTTACCTACTAGATCAACCCACTGATTCCGATGGTGAGAAGGGCGAGTCAGATAACACCCCCTTGTCTGGATTATTAAGAGAAAGTTGGTTATTCCCCATCCCCCTAGTATGAAGAAGGGGAAGGGAATTCACCTGAGAAGGAGAAAGAGTTCGAGCACACTTCCCCCATGTCTAAAGAGGGGGAAGAATCCTCATCCGGGTCTACTGGTTCAGAAGATGAGAGTCACATAGCTCCCGCATCGACTAAGGGTGGTTAGGACTCAGTTGTATAGGTCTCTAGTGGAAAAGATACTGAGTTCGGTTCCAATGAGGGCACAACATCTAGCTCTGATAAGGATGCAGCTGCCGGTTTATATTCAGACACAGAAAGCACAACACCAGAAAAGGAGAAAACTCCACCTCCCCCAAAGCTCCTAGGACAACTCTCATTATTACATCCAAAGATCAAGAACTCTAAGAGAGGACTAGGTGGAGTATGAAGGGAGCCATGGAGATATTTGATTATGGTCTAGAATTAATGGCTAAGGGGCACATGAAATCCCCATTGAGGAAGAATGGCGGATCGACTCCTCCGAGCTAAAGGAATTTCCCAAGCTTGACAAATTGCATGGCTGCAGATATGTCTTATTGATTTTCAAACAGTTTTGACATCAGATATGTCACCAGTTATGAAAGATTTTAACAATAGATATGTCATCAGTATGAACTGTTTTGGCATCAGATATGCCCAGTATTATATGAGCTATATTTATGTTTTAGGAGTAGTATTAGCACCGAGTTGGACAGGGTGAGAGTACCCAAAAATGTCCCAGAACTAAGTACCCCTGTAGGTTTTAAGTCCCCTCTGTTGGGCATCAGTATTTAGTGATCACGCCATAGTAATGCCTTTATACCCTGGCAAGGTATATTGGGTCCTCTCAATGGGGCGGATACATCAAATTCCATGTAGCTCACATGGTCTATGTCGGTTAGAGAACCTCCCATAGAAAACAATTTATGCTTTTTAAACTTGCATTTGACTCTTATTCAGATTTCAGACTTATTACTTATGATTATTTTCAACTTATAGAAAGTATTAGAGTCATTGCACTCAGTTTATCTTTAAAAGCATGATTTCAGTTATTTAAGTATACTCAGCATGTTTTCATCATGTTCATGCATTGCTCACATACTTAGTATATTTCATAGTACTAACGCATATTGCACTGCATTCTCTGATGATGCAGATTTAGGTGTCCCTTCACAGATACATGGCTAGAGTTCCCGGCCACTCACTATCAGCTTTGGTGAGTCCTCATTGTTTGAGGACTAGACTTTGTTCTAGTTTTCTATGATTCCTTTCCTTCTAGATTATTGAGTTAGTTAGGGTATTGTCCCATCAACTCCTGATGCTAGTTGTAGAGGCTTTTTAGATATAGTGTTGTGGGGTTCCATTGGATGATTGTATCTCTTGATTCGACTTTCTATTTATGATATTATGAGTCTTTATCTACGATTGCTTCCGCTTATCTTTTGTTATGCTTGAGAATGCTATGACCAAGGGTTAGCTTGGGGCACTTGTGGTCCCAAGTCCCGTGTTACATCTAGGGGGTAACCTCGGGGAGTGACAAACTTGGTATCACAACCTTAGGTTCAAGAGTCCTAGGATGTCTGAAAGCTGCATCGAGTAGAGTCTTTTTCATGTATGTGAAGCGCGCCACACATATGAGATGGAAACTATCAGATGTTTTAGGAAAACTTTACTTCTTTCATGATCACGTCGTGCGATAGAGCTTAACTTTAATGTTCCTCTAATCCTTATCTTATGCATTTCAGACTATGCTTTCTCGACGTGCTATGCCTCCCCGAGCCGCTCGGAATGCTGCTCCTCAAGTTCTGGTTCCCAATGTCAGAAATGATGAGTTTAGGAATGATATTCACTTGCTAGCCTAGACTTTGGCTACTCAGGCCAATCAGCCGGCTCCTGCCCCCTTCCATCCTAAAGGAGAGGTAGCGGCCCGAGTTTGTCACTTTATCCGTATGAACCCGCCAGAGTTTTGGGGTTCAAAGGTGAGTGAGGACCCGCTCAACTTTATTGATAAAGTGAAGAAGATCTTTGAGGTTATGCAAGTGGTTGGGGTTGATTGTGTTGAGCTTGCATCCTATCAACTCAAGGATGTGGCTCATATTTGGTTCACGCAATGGAAGGAGGCTAGGGTGAAGGATGCGATTCCCATGACTTGGGAGTGTTTTGAGAGAGTCTTTCTTGATAGGTTATTTCCCCGTGAGTTGAGATAAGCAAAGGTGGAGGAATTTGTGAACTTGAGGCAGGGTTCGATGTCGGTGCAAGAGTATAGTTTGAAGTTCACTCAGTTATCTAGATATGCTCCCTCCATGGTAGCGGACTCGCATGATCAAATGGGCAAGTTCATATATGGGGTTTCTGATGTGGTAATGAAAGAGTGTAGGTCTGATTTAATGTTGAGTGATATGAACATTTCCTGACTCATGACTCATGCCCATCAGATTGAGAGTGACAAGCTTAGGGAGATGGCAAGGGAGAACAAGAGGGTTAGATCTGAGGGATTAGGTTTTGGTCATCACAGGTCTGGAGGTGGACATCGCTCTTCTTTCAAGAAGAAGTCATCAGGATCCGTTCATTCTTCTGCTAGTGCTCCTACTCAGGCTCAGAAGCCTCGTTATGATCAGGGTGGTAGAGGATCTAGTTCCTATTCCCAGTCTCAAGGTAGTGTTGCTAAGGGATATTCCTACCCAGCTTGTGTTAAGTGTGGGAAGACTCACCCCGATGAGTGTTTGGCTGGTAGAGAGGGTTGTTTTGGGTGTGGTCAGACTGGGCACCATATCAGAGATTCCCCTTCGGCTAAGAAGGGCAGAAGGTGGTAGGACTCAGTCTGCCCCAACAGCTTCAGGAGGTAGACTAGCCCCGCAGGGCACAACTTCTAGTTCTGGTGGTCAGTGCAAGAACCGTGTTTATGCTATGTCCTCCATCCAGGATCAGGAGAGTTCTCCAGATGTGGTTACCGGTATGTTGAAAGTATTTTCTCATGATGTGTATGGTTTATTAGACCCCGGTGCCTCTTTGTCTTTTGTAACTCCTTATGTGGCTTGTAAGTTTGAGGTTCTTCCTGAATTGCTTTTAGAACCCTTTCATGTTTCTACTCCTGTTGTTGAGTCAGTCCTAGCCCAAAGAGTCTATCGAAAATGCCCTATCTCAGTCCTTCGTAGAGTCACTTCAGTGGATCTAGTAGAGTTGGAGATGACTAATTTTTATATTATTCGTGGTATGGACTGGTTGTATGCATATTATGCCTCAGTTTATTGCCGCACTTGTGTGGTTAGTTTCAAGTTTCCTAATGAACCTGTCCTAGAATAGCTAGGCAGTCCCTCTTCTTCGAAAGGTCATTTCATATCTTATCTTAAGGCTAGGAAGATGATTTCTAAAGGTTATGTCTATCATATAGTTTGGGTTGTGGACACGGAGTCTGAGACCCCGACTATTCAGTCTGTTCCTGTTGTGAATGAATTCCCAGAAGTGTTTCCCGATGATTTGCCCAGAGTCCCTTCCGAGCGGGAAATTGACTTTGGGATAGATCTTCTTCTGGATACGAATCCTATCTCTATTCCTCCCTATAGAATGTCCCCTGTGGAACTCAAGGAGTTGAAAGATCAGTTGTAGTACTTGCTTGATAAGGGTTTCATCAGGCCCAATATCTCTCCTTGGGGTGCCCCAGTTTTATTTGTTCGAAAGAAGGATGGATCTCTTAGAATGTGTATTGATTACAGCCAATTGAACAAGGTCACAATAAAGAACAAGTATCCCATTCCTAGGATTGATGACTTGTTCGATCAGCTTTAGGGTGCTTGTTTCTTCAAAAAAATCAACCTTAGATCCGATTATCATCAGCTTAGAGTTTGGGAATGTGATATCCCGAAGACAACCTTCAGGAATCGGTATGGTAATTATAAGTTTGTTGTGATGTCTTTTGGTCTAACGAATGCTCCTGCAGCTTTTATGGATTTGATGAACCGTGTGTTCAAACAGTATTTGGATATGTTTGTGATTGTTTTCATTGATGATATCCTCATCTACTCTCGGAGTGAGGAGAAGCATGCGGATCACTTGAGGGTTGTGTTGCAAACTCTCAAGGATAGGCAGTTATTTGCTATGTTTAGCAAGTGTGAGTTTTGGATACAATATGTTGCTTTTCTGGGTCATATTGTGACTAAAGATGGTGTTCGGGGTTGATTCTCAGAAGATAGAGGCAGTAAAGAACTAGCCTAGACCTACTTCTCCATCTGATATTAGGAGTTTTTTGGGTTTGGCTGGTTACTACAGGAGGTTTGTGGAAGGTTTCTCTTCCATTGCTGTGCCCTTGACTCGATTGACTCAGAAAATGGTAAAATTTCAGTGGTCTGATTCGTGTGAGAAAAGCTTTCAGGAATTGAAGACCAGATTGACCACCGCTCCAGTTTTAGCTCTACCCGAGGGCTTAGATGATTTTGTTGTGTATTGTGATGCTTCTAGGATTGGTTTGGGTTGTGTTTTGATGCAGCGTAGTAAGGTGATTGCTTATGCTTCTAGATAGCTTAAGACTCATGAGAAGAACTATCCTACTCATGATCTTGAGTTAGCAGTCGTGGTCTTTGCTTTGAAAATTTGGAGACATTACTTATATGGGGTGTATGTGGATGTTTTCACTGATCATAAGAGTCTTCAATATGTGTTCACTCAAAAGAAATTGAATTTGCGACAAAGGAGATGGCTTGAGCTCCTTAAAGATTATGATATGAGTGTGCTTTACCATCCGGGTAAGGCCAATATTGTGGAGGATGCTTTGAGTAGGTTGTCCATGGGAAGTGTAACTTCTATTGATGAGGGAAAGAATGAATTGGTTAAAGAAGTTCATAGGCTTTCTCGGTTGGGAGTTTGCCTTATGGACTCGACCAAAGGTGGTGTGATTGTGACTAATGGTGCCGAATCATCCTTGGTGGCTGAGGTGAAAGCCAAGTAAGACCAAGATCCTGTTCTACTTCATCTTAAGGGTACAGTTCATCAGCAAAGGGTTGAGGTTTTCTCCCAAGGGGGAGATGGTGTGCTTTGTTATCAGGGTTGCTTATGTGTGCCATATGTTGATGGGTTGAGACAACAAATTTTGTCCAAGGCTCACAGTTCTAGATATTTCATTCACCCGGGTGCCACTAAGATGTACCGTGACCTACGGGAAGTCTTTTGGTGGAATGGTATGAAGAAGCACATAGCCGGGTTTGTGGCTAAGTGTCCCAACTATCAACAGGTAAAAGTGAAACATCAAAGGCCAAGTGGTATGCTTCAAGATATTGACCTACCCACTTGGAAATGGGAAATAATCAATATTGACTTTACTACAGGTTTGCCTCGTACTCGAAGGCAACATAAATCCATTTGGGTGATTATTGACTAGATGACCAAGTCATCCCATTTCTTAGCTGTTAAGACTACGGATACAGCAGATGATTATGCCAGACTCTACATTCGAGAGATAGTTCGATTGCATGGTGTTCCTTTGTCTATGATTTCTGATAGAGGCCCTCAGTTTACATCTCAATTTTGGAAGTCATTTCAGAAAGGTCTCGGTACCAGGGTAAAGCTTAGCATATATTTTCATCCTCAGATAGACGGCCAGGCAGAGCATACTCTTTAGACTTTGGAGGATATGTTGAGAGCGTGTGTGCTTAATTTCAAAGGAAATTGGGATGATCACTTGCCTCTTATCGAGTTTGCCTACAACAATAGCTTTCACTCTAGCATCCAGATGGCTCTGTATGAGACCCTTTATGGCCCAAGGTGTAGATCTCCTATTAGTTGGTTCGAGGTTGGTGAGCCAGCCTTGATTGGTCTGGATTTGGTTCATGAGACAATAGAGAAAGTTCAGCTTATTCGAGAGAGGTTGAAGACCGCTCGGAGTCGATAAAAATCTTATGCGGATGTGAGAAGAAGGGAGTTGGAATTTGAAGTTGATGATTGGATTTTCCTTAAAGTTTCACCCATGAAGGGTGTGATGAGGTTTGGCAATAAAGGAAAGCTTAGTCCCCATTTTGTTGGTCCTTATCAGATTTTGAGAAGAGTTGGTAGTGTTTCTTATGAGCTGGATTTGCCAACAGAGTTGGAAGCGGTTCATCCAGTTTTCCATATTTCCTTATTGAAGAAGTGTGTTGGTGATCCGACCTTGATTGTCCCTTTGGAAGATGTGGGGGTGAAAGATAGTCTCACCTACAAGGAGGTTCTCGTGGAGATCCTTGATCATCAGATTCGATGGTTGAGGAACAAAAAAGTCACTTCGGTAAAAGTCTTTTGGAGGAATCAGCTTGTAGAAGGTGCTACTTGGGAAGCGGAAGAGGCCATGAAGGCCAAATACCCTTATCTCTTTCCTTTTGATTCAGTTCCAACTTGAGGTACTAGTTTCCTCCTTAGTATGTCCCTCCGATCCTATTCCACCGATTTCTCTTATGATCCTTGTATGCATCCATGTTTTATGAAGTTAGTTTATCATATTTTCAATTCGAGAAGTTCAGTTTTCATGGTGTTCCCTTGATTTCTATGTTTTGATGTTTGGTTGGGCTGTTTTCCCCTCAGTTTCCCTTGTTTAGCCTTCATTCAAGGATGAATGATCCACAGGGGGAGATATTGTAACACCCTAGAAACGTATCCATCTATTTTAGTTAAGAACTCTAGAAATTTTTCATGTTCCAGGGTTTACTTGTCCAACCACGGATCGTGGTTCGAACCATGACTCGTGGAATCAAAATGCAGACTGCCAGTGTTCCCAGGAACCACGAGTTAAATGATGACTCATCATTTGAATAACGGGGCCGTCCTATTGACTCGTGGATTACCTTCAGAGGATTGATTTTTCCCAAGTCCCTCCCAGAGATTATGAGTCAAGTCTATGACTCATCATTTGAATAACGGATAGCAGTTTGACTCATGGTTTGACTGGAGTCAACTAAGTCTCCTGAGAACTACTACTGCAATCAACGACTCGTGATTCATTCTACGAGTCCATCTTGTTGACCCGTAGAAATGACTCCGCAACATGAATTTCCCAGTCAGACTCTACGACTCAGAAGCATGATCCGTCATTCAGACCACGACTCGTAGACTGAGTCGTGGTCACTGAAAGTTGACTGATTTTCCAGCTTTTCTCTATTTAATTCCCAGGGGCATTTTGGTTATTTCCCACCCTATTGTCTACTAAGTGAAGTCATTTTGACTACTTTTAGAAGGGTTTTCACCCATATTATCCTAAGTCTATCTTAAGCTCCTCATTCTTCACTCAAAGAGGAAATTCTCCTTCAAGCTTCAAGTCTCCAAGCTCCAAGTCAAGTCTCCTAATCTTTTCCAAATCAAGTGGGTAGTCCTCCACCAAGGTATGTGGGTCTTTAACAATGGGTTCTTTTCACCCTTGTGCCCAAAATCCCCAATCCTTATGTTGAATTATGAACTTATGAAATTAGGGTTTTGATCAAAATTGGGGAAAGTTTATGAAATCAGTTTCTACGTTAAATTCATGGTTTCTTATTGATTATTCTTGGTTTGATTATAGTTCTCTTATTGGTTTTAAAAGCCCGAGCATGAAAGTTGATTTTTAGCATAAATCCATGAATTTGCATATTTTCAAGAGAAAGATGGCATGATTAGATATCATGGCCTTTATGTATTTATGAAAATGTATGCCTAATTCTTCAAGTATGAATTTAGAAAGGAAAGCATGTTTTGAATTATGGCTAAGCTAAGCCTTCAGATTTGTGAATTTGAATTACATGGCATCAGATATGTCTTATTGATTTTCAAACAGTTTTGACATCAGATATGTCACCAGTTATGAACAGTTTTGAAATCAGATATGTCATCAGTATGAACAGTTTTGGCATCAGATATGCCCAGTATTATATGAGCTATATGTATGTTTTGGGAGAGTATTAGCATCGAGTTGGACAGGGTGAGAGTACCCAAAAAGGTCCCAGAACTACGAGCCCCCATAGGTTTTAAGTCTCCTATGTTGGGCATCAGTATTTAGTGATCACGCCACAGTAATGCCTTTATACCCTGGCAAGGTATATTAGGTCCTCTCGATGGGGCAGATACATCAAATTCCATGTAGCTCACATGGTCTATGTCGGTTAGAGAACCTCCCACAGAAAATAGTTTATGCTTTAAAACTTGCATTTGACTCTTATTCAGATTTCAAACTTATTACTTATGATTATGTTCAGCTTATAGAAAGTATTAGAGTCATTGCGCTCAGTTTATCTTTAAAAGCATGATTTCAGTTATTTAAGTATACTCAGCATGTTTTCATCATGTTCATGCATTACTCACATACTTAGTACATTCCATAGTACTAACACATATTGCACTGCATCCTCTGATGATGCAGATTCAGGAGTCCCTTCACAGATACGTGGCTAGAGTTCCCGGCCACTCACGATCAGCTTTGGTGAGTCCTCATTGTTCGAGGACTACACTTTATTCTAGTTTTCTATGCTTTCTTTCCTTCCAGATTATTGAGTTAGTTAGGGTACTGTCCCATCAACTCCTTATGCTAGTTGTAGAGGCTTTTCAGACATAGTGTTGTGGGATTCCGTTGGATGATTGTATCTCTTGATTCGACTTTCTATTTATGATATTCTGAGTCTTTATCTACTATTGCTTCCGGTTATCTTTTGTTATGCTTGAGAATGCTATGACCAAGGGTTAGCTTGGGGCACTTGTGGTTCCAAGTCCCATGTTACGTCTAGGGGGTAACCTCGGGGCGTGACAAATGAATTACATAATAATTACACGATCAACTAAGTGTAGTGATCCTAAATAGAGAGATCAATTGACTTATTTTATGTGAATTGCTTAATTAACCCATGATTAGTAATAAATAAAGTTATTTAACTATAATTAACTTTCAATTAACAACTTCAATTACAATCTCAATGAATTACATAATAATTACATGATCAACTAAGTGTAGTGATCCTAAATAGAGAGATCAATTGACTTATTTGATGTGAATTGCTTAATTAATCTATGATTAGTAATAAATAAAGTTATTTAACTATAATTAATTTTCAATTAACAACTTCAATTATAATCTCAATGAATTAAATAATCATTACATGATCAACTAAGTGCAGTGATCCTAAATAGAGGAATCAATTGACTTATTTGATGTGAATTGCTTAATTAACTCATGATTAGTAATAAAAAATTTATTTAACTATAATTAACTTTCAATTAACAACTTCAATTATAATCTCAATGAATTACATAATAATTACATGATCAACTAAGTGTAGTGATCCTAAATAGAGGGATCAATTGACTTATTTGATGTGAATTGCTTAATTAGCCCATGATTAGTAAGAAATAAAGTTATTAACTATAATTAACTTTCAATTAACAACTTTAATTATAATCTCAATGAATTATATAATAATTACATGATCAACTAAGTGTAGTGATCTAAAATAGAGGAATCAATTAATTTATTTGATGTGAATTGCTTAATTAACTCATGATTGGTAATAAAAAAAGTTATTTAAGTATAATTAGCTTTCAATTAACAATTTCAATTACAATTGAGATTGTAATTGAAGTTATTGAAAGCTAATTATAGTTAAATAATTTTATTTATTACTAATCATGGGTTAATTAAGCAACTCACATCAAACATATATAGAGTATATTGAAAATAATCAAATATATTAGACAATCGGCTGCAATATATCATTCATATGTTGCAACAGATGTCTATATCTGTTGGATGATTTCCAACAGATGAGCTATCTATTGCAACAGGTTAGTTATCTGTTGCAATAGATGTTTATATCTGTTGGATGATTTCCAACAGATGAATCATCTGTTGCAGTATGTGTAGAGTCTGTTTGATTATTTCCAACAGATGAGTCATCTGTTATAATAGATGATTCATCTGCTGCAATAGATGTCTATATCTATTTGATCAGTTCCAACAGATGAATCATCTATTGCAACATGTGTAGAGTTTGTTTGATTATTTCCAACAGATGAATGATATGTTGTAACATATGTCTATATCTGTTTGATTATTTCCAGCAGATGAGTCATCTGTTGTAACAGATGGGTCATCTGCTGCAACATATCATTCATCTATCGCAATAGATGTCTATATCTATTTGATGATTTCAAATAGATGACATGTGCTGAATCTGTTTGATTATTCCCAACATCTGTAGTAACCTATTTAATTATTTCCAATAGATTTCATCATCAGTTGCAATATATATATGAGTTAAGTTTCACAAATATAACCAACTGAAATATCATAGAAATTTTAAGTTCAGAATAAGAATACTATTACTATTACAACAATGGAGAAAATGAGTGCAATGTTAACAATTATGGAGCATTTCGATCTGGGCATGTAGTTCTTTTGTGGCCAACCGTCTTACATATAGAGCGCTTATTTTTTCTCATTAGAAATGATTCTCCGACTCCACGCCTCCTCTTTTTTTCGCCTTCTTCTCGGTTTGCTTGGGTCAATATATGGAGGAGGTATTTCTCTCTCTAACATCTCCGAAGGAACATTTCAAGATTCTTCAGAAGGCACGGGATGAATTCCTCACAGTATGCAATGTTGTATCTCTCCACCGTATAATATGAAGATGAGTACTCATAAATCTGCCTACCAAAGTCTTCACCATATTGGACTTAAAGCGCTGCCATAACATGTGGAAAAAGGTATTTTATCCAAGTCAAATACTTAATATGTACAAGATTTTGCTGGCAAATCGACCGTAGCAACTTCACCATGACCAGTGACACTGAACCTATAGTTGGCAGTTTGATGAGCCAATAAATTGTTCCCCAAATTGACGTACTCTGTTATTTTCTTTTCCATTTTAGGAACAAAGATGGTTGATGAGTTGATGAACTCTGTACGCCTCTCGTGAATTTTTTGTGCAAAACTCCTATTTATTTCGTTAAATAGAACGACAATGGAAAATTCTCTTTCAACGTCAAAAATTGCATTCACTGACTCAGCAATATTTCTTATCATAATGTTATACATATACAAATAAATAATAACTCAGTAAGGTATAATTGACAATAAACTCAATCAAATCACTCAATTTATAATATTATACCTATTTCCCGGACAGAATGCCCTGCTCCACCTGTGGAATCCAACACGTTCAAGATATTTGGCTGCTTCGGGTACCAAGTCTCTTATTTGATTGAGATGGTCATTGAACTCATCAATCTTGTACGCTTTTGTTGCTTTATAAAAATGAGATACGACCTTCGTATTGTGAAAGTTGTTTCGAATATTCTCTCCAAGGTGCCTTATGGAATAACCTAATGAGTTGTACGGTAGACAATTGAAACCATCTTCTTGATACTTGGATGCCTATCAGAAATTATGCACAAATCAGCAGTATCATCTACAAAACTTCTCATTTGTTCAAAAAAATATCGGTATAAGGCATCACACTCCTTGTCAATTACACAAAAAGAAATCGAAAAAATATGATTCTCTGCATCCTGTGCCACAGCTGACAATAAAACTCCTTTATACTTGCTCCTCAAGAATGTCTCATCAACGACTATGCGTTTTTTCATTTGCTTAAAACCACGTATCTAAGCCCCATAGGTTAAAAAAAAGTACTTGAACTTTCCATTTTCATCAACTTTCAATGTTGTCTTACTTCCTGGATTTGCAGATCGAAGCATATAATGATAAGCATCAAGCACTGTATACTTGTGCTCATGTGTTCCCCTAACCAAAGACTTTGCAATCTCCATGCTCTTTCAAATCTTCCAATAACTCACCTTAATACCCAATTTTGTACGAATTTGATGTTTCATGTCTTGTGTAGATGGGGCTTTACCTTCGGGGAACCTATCTTTGAAAATTTAACTGATGAATTTTATTGTGGCGTATGGATTATGACTCGTGATATGCTCAGAACCACACGTGTGATACTTTACATACGTTGTAATACAAAATCGGTCAGAACATAAAAGCTTTACAGCCCTAATCCACCACTTGCATTCCGGATGTACACATCTAAAACAATACATATTACACGAATAAATCACCTTCTTGAGTCTAAAATATTTTTTCAAGCAAGCAATTTTCAACGAAGTTGCTAGTTCTTGAATGACATTCCCTTATAAAAACCTTTTTCATCCTCTTGCACATGGCTAGACTGTGTTGATTGAGAATTGCCCACTGTATTGCTCCCAACATCAGGTGTAGGAGTTTGGTCATCCCCATAGTTTGGACCATCCAATTCAGCCCCACTTCCATTATCTGGAATATCCATATCTACCCTATCTTCCAACTCATTATTTAATATATCTTGTTGGTCTTGAGCTAAATTAGGGTTCTCTATTGGCTTTTCAATCATGTATAGCCTTAAAATAGGCCTAGCTGCATCACTCAAATAAGCACGCAAATGAACTTGATCACTTATCTTAAAAGGCAAAACCCTCTGATTTTCAAAAGAGTTGTGCATGTAACTGATGACAAGATCTTTCGGTTGACAATTTAATTGGCAACAGCTGATGATTAAGTTCACAAAATCATCATATAAAACATCTCTTTGGACTTTCATCGCTATCATCTCTAATATGTCACTATCCTTCCAACGCCAAATAAATTGATTGTTCTTCGCGATTCATTCACCATGATAATCAACCCCTATTATTATTGATTCCTCCATTAATAATGGTACCTAAATTTTTTTATTAAAAATAATAATAATGATAGTATAGTAAAGTTGAGTGAATATATACAACAATAAAATTATATCATTATCCCAATAAGTAACTCATTTGTTGCAACAGATCACTCATATGTTAGATACATGTTCAGAAATAGCAGCTGGATCCAACAGGTAAGTCATCTGTTGCAACAGATAGCTCATCTGTTGCAGTAGATGACTCATCTGTTGCAACAGATGACCTACCTGTTGGATCAAGCTACTGGTTCTTAACATGAATCCAATAGATAGGTCATTTGTTGTAACAGATATCTCATCTGTTGCAATATATGAGTTATATGTTACAACAGATGACCTATCTATTGGATCAAGCAGCTGGTTCTGAATATGAATCCAACAGGTAAGTCATCTAATGAAATAGATGACTCATCTGTTGCAACAGATACCTAATTTGTTGCAGTAGATGACTTATCTGTTTGATTAAGCTTCTAGTTCTGAACCAGTTTTGCCAGCTAATATAAGATGAATCCAATAAAAAGCTCATCTTTTACAACAGATTAGCTATATATAACAGATGAGCTATCTGTTATAATAGATGAGTCATCTGTTACAATAAATGACTTACCTGTTGGATTCATGTTCAGAACCAGCTGCTTGATCCAATAGATAGGTCATATGTTGTAACATATAACTCATATATTGCAACAGATGAGATATCTGATAGATTCATGTTCAGAACCAGCAGTTTCATCCAACAGATAGGTCATCTATTGAAACAGATAGCTAATCTATTGTAACAGATGACCTATCTGTTGGATTCATGTTAAGAACTAGTAGCTTGATCTAACAAGTTGGTCATCTATTACAATAGATTAGATATCTTTTACAACAGATGATCTATCTATTGCAACAGATGACTTACCTATTGGATTCAATTGTTGTAACATGAATCCAATAGATAGGTCATTTGTTGGAAAAGATTAGTTATATGTTGGAAACGTTATTGAAAATTGCAGAAAAAACAGCAGATATACCTAGATGAGAAATTGAACTAAAAATTATTATTTTACTTACTAAAATCACCTATGAGGCAACGCCCAGTGATTACAAACAAAATTTGGTCTAAAAATTTGGTCCAGTAGCAGCAATAGCAGCAGCAACAACAACAACAAGAAGAAGGGAAACGACGAAAGAAGAAGATGATGAACAAGAAGAAGGAGATGATGATGATGAAGACAAAACCAGCAACAACAATGGAGAAAATAGTGAAATGACGCGAGGAAGAAAGAAGCAAGAAGAAGGGAAGCGGCAGTTTTTCCCCCTCCCATTTTAAGTGATTAGGGTTTTATTTAATTTCCCAAGATGGGCTCCATGGGTCAAAGTGTAAAAATAAAAACTTGAGGGCAACTCAGAAAAAGAGTCAAACCTATTAATTCCTAATCTAATTTTTGTCACCTCTACTCAATTAAAATAACTTAAGTTACTACAACTTAAATTTGAAACCTTCTTATCACCCTTAATTAATTTTCCCGAAATACTTTGTTAATTGTTTCTAGGAATCTAGCGATGAAAAACACAATTATCATTGGAGTTCTTGGGAGAACTAGTTCTTACCCAAAGAAGAAGATGGTATAGGAATTAGGAAGATCACAAACATTTGTGGAAATCTTAATATTAAGAAATGGTGGGGGTTCATATGTCAGAACTCTCTATGGTCAAGATTCACTAAAACAAAATACTCCATTAGGGCTCATCTTGTCAGCAAAGTGTGAGTCTTTGATTATTCTCATATTTGGAAGACTTTGGCTAAGGTTTGAAGCAAATTTGGGTGAATATCATTAGGAAAAATCATAATTGGGGGAGTAGTTTTTGGTGGGATAAGTGGATTGGACTTGGAGCCATTACTGATCATTGCCCATGATAGAATCACCCTGCCAGAACTATTTTTTTATGACCGTGGTGCATGAACCAGTTTTTGCGTACCTCAACTAAATCCATGGGATACCTGCCACCTCCCACTAGCAACAGATATCAGGTAACTCTATTCACCAAGGCTAAAGCATATGATAAGAATTACCTAGTATATTTTTGTCACCCTGCCAGAACTATGGTTAATAACTATGTTGAAAAACAAAGATGGTATATGGATAGGTAACACAACATCCTTCCAAACTGGATATTTCAGCATGTTCAACAAATCAGTATAGGTGATCCTGAAAAGAGTGACTATCTTATATGAAAGTCAGATGCATATAAAGCTTTCTCAAACAAAGATATTCAGAATAAAATCAAAACTCATAGACAATATGATCAGTAGAGTTTGACATAAAAATCTTTCTTTAAATTATCTTTTATCTCTTGGAAATTAATTAAAAGTAAATTATCATTTTGTAATAATTGTTTGTAGGTATGTTGACAACGTACAAACCAATTGTATTTGTTGGGTCGTTTCTATGATAGATTTATTGGGTCGTTCCTATGATAGATACCATTCAACACTTCTTTTTTGAAAGTGGCACTGCACAAACTATATGGATGTTTTTTGGGCATCCTCGATGCATCAAATATGATATAAAATAGGTCAGGGCCTTCTTGCAAGATTGGTGGCAGACTCTAATCAGGAATGTAGTCTACAAATGGTCATTCAAGTGTTACAAATTAGTAAATGTTGGAACAATGAAGGGCTAGATGCATTTTCAATATAGGAGGCAGAAAAAATTTCACACAAGGAAAATGGAGCAACAAATACTTTGGAATCTCAAAGTAACCCTGAATTATGCTTTCCCTACTTGCAAATTAGATTACCAATGGCTATAATAATGTTATGTGATAAAAATTCTTAGTCCTAGCATAATTACTAAGTTGGTGACTTTGGAGGTTGATGATAAATCAAGTTCAACATAAATGGTAGTTATATTGAGCAGACAAAAAAATAGGCACTGGGGGTGTGTCCAGTGATGAACATGGAACCCTTTTGTATGCATTTGTTTTTCCTATTTAATGTAATAATCACAATTTTGCAGAATCCATGGTTGGTAGATGCGCTAGACAATGGATTTAGAACAAAGAAATAAAAAAATTAATCATTAAACTGGACTCTAGTGTAGTCAATGATATGTTCATGAGTAAAACCACCAGAAACCTTACTCTCAAGCCCTATATTGAGGACACCATTGCGTTGGTAGAACACAGGGAAGTGACTTTTACTCACTGCTATATGAAAGCTAACAAGGTGGCAGACTATTTAGCCAAGTTAGCCACTACATTGGACAATCAACTTTTGATTCATAATATTAGTCAATTAAAAAGAGGTGCATTATGATCTTATATTTTTGATAGGATACAATTTGCTAATGTGAGGCTACGATATGAGAAAGCCAACCTTTTTGTGAGCATGATTTATATCTCATTGTAGTCAGAGTGGATCTGAACACCTAGTATTTGCACGAACTAAAATTAGGCCGCGATGGCGCCTACATCACTCCCCAATAGGCAAGCCAACCCAAAGATGCAGAAGATAATAATAAAATATAAATAAGGAAAACAAAAGAGAAAATGTAAGGAAATAGGGGCCAACAGTATAGATACATACCAACAGTAATAAATATACAAAAATGGCCCTAAAGTGACCTAGGAGATAATATATACATAAGAACCAACCCCAGACCTGGTGTCACCGGTACAAGAGCATCTAAGTTACAGAATAGCTATACAACAAGTATTGTTTATCCAAAATATAAAATATAGATAGAAAGGTAGAGGAAAATAAGTAAAAGTCTCCAAAATATCGGGAGCTCACCACGATCTGAACAATAGCTGACCCCGAACGACAAGAGGATCAGCGAGGGTGGCTCATACTAGGTGGTGCATCTAAAAAAGATGTAGAGTGTAGTATGAGTACCAAAATAATGGCTACCCAGTAGGCATCATAGGTCGACCGAGCTCAGAAAGATAATATATATTATAAGCTACATGAAGGTAAACTAACTACAGGGATCCACCTAAATCTAGTTATCTACTAACAGAGACGTAACCCAACAAATGGTGAAAATAATAATGATAATAAGGAAAAGGCAGTCCAAGTGTACTTAAGGTAATATGATGCGAAATGTGGCCAATGCACCATGAGTTTGAAATCCTAGCATCAGACGAATAGTAAGTAAATATGAGTCTGAAATCCCAGCATCGGATATGCAACAAGTAAATGTGAGTTCGGAATCCCAACATCGGACATGCAATACGTAAAAATGTCCTCCACGAAACTTAAATCAGTGAAAAGGGAGGCGTTTAGTTCTTAAATCCTAAAATCAGTGGTAAGGTAGTGCAACTCTTTCTTAAAACCTTGAAATACGAAATAATAATGAAAACCTATCCGTTTTAACCCGAAAACCAACCATTCTTTCTTAGGAAAAATAATTAATATGCCAAGTCCATGAATGCAAAAACGATAGTAAGGGGTACAACTCCCAAACAAAGAAAGAGATATAACACCAAATGTAGGGCCAAAGCGCCCTCAAACAAGGTACTCACGTGGAACTCTATCAAGTCCAACCTATGGCCTCGGGCCCATACACAACTTCAATGGTAAATAACAATGAAAAAGATTGGAAATATAATACAAAAATAAACAAGGCATCTACTCTACCTCTAGAACCTCCTAAAGTTACTCTAAGGATTCTAGGCTAGCCACAACAATTCTACAAGCTCCGATACTAAGAATAAACATGGATATACTACTCTACAGTCCCAAAAATGGCCAAGATAAGCAAAAATAGGATTTAAGCCTAATTCTAACCTAAACCTAGCCTAATGTTCATGCAACTCATACCATATAAAACCAAACTAAGCCAGGTCTAAAATAAGTAAATCATAACTTACCTCGGGGTCAAACTGCAAGTATCAACCATCACTCATGTGCCTTCCCCTTTTGAATAGCCTCAGAATGTTACCACACTATCAAGAACATAATCCATGTATCAAGACAAGAAGAATAACACCCATATTTTTATACAAAAAATTAGGCCAAAATTTAGGTTGGAAAATGATCCTCGAGGCGCGTGATGAAATAGAAAACAAATTTTACAATTATATTCACAACGGGTTTATATACCCATGCCCAAAGTTTGAGCGCAAATATGACTCGTTATGGGGCCTAAATTAGCTCAAAAGTACATTTTGATCAAGAGTTAAAACAATGAACTTTAACGGAAACGACATGAATTCAATAACGGAAGAGAGAAGATGAATACAAGGGATCTTACCAGACCAAGAGAGATGAAAAGGGAGCTTGGAACCAGCCTTTAAAGCTCAAAAAAATGGAGAATTTTTGGAAAATTGGAGAAGAAAACAAAGTTGAAACCAATATATAGCTGCCTGTCGAAGCCACCGCACATGCAGCAAGGAAGGCGCGCACACACAAGGTAGGTAGAGGCAGGCCCAGGTGCCACTTCACCACGCACGCGAGCATTGCACACATGGCCAAGGCCCCACATGGTTGAAGAGCATAGGGTGGCCGAGCTAAAGCCCCTTCTTTGCGAACGCAGCCACCCTCTGTGTGGGCAAAGGTTTGGCTAGTACTGCATTAACAGCAACCAACAACAGTTTTTGGAAACTCAAAATGTCAATGGATGGACCCTCGAGATTCATCTAGGGTCCCATGAATGCACAAACTATGCTACCTTACCAGAAACGGTATTCCCGACTCAGTGAAAATGATGAAATTCCTTATGGAGATCAATTTAACGAAAAGTGGGCCCCATACCCAAAACTAACTTTAACCAAAATGGAACCCAATAGCCCAAAATGATTTCAGAAGCCTCATGACCTGAACCAAAGGTCATATTAGCCTAAAGTCGATATTTCAGAGCTAACCGCGCTAATGAAATTTCCATCTGAGTCCGTCTTCTCTGAATGCTGACCAAAGTCAACTCTGCCAGCCTTAATAGTTGCAAAACACAGAAATAAGTTTATAACACAAATGAACGGCTCAAGAACTGAACCATTAATTCCAGCAAGTCATAAATAATTTGTAGCCTCTATGGGAAAGCTCGAAATGCGATAAAAGCACAAAAATCAAGGAAATGACCTAGAGGGTCATTACAACATCAACTACCAAAAGAACTTTTATCCTCGAAAGTTAAAGAAAAGAAGGTACCTGAAGACTCGAAAAGGTGAGGATAGTGGGTTCATATGTTGGTCTCGATCTCCCTTATAGCCTCATTGACCGGATGATGCCTCCACTGAACCTTAACTGACAGAATATCCTTGGACCTCAACTTTCTAACCTGCCTGTCTAAGATAGCAGTAGGCTTTTCCTCAAAATCTAGAGACTCATCCAACTAAATAGAATCCCACTGAAGCACGTGATACTCATTCAAAATGTACCGCCCCAATATAGAAATATGGAAAACTGGATGGACATCGAAAAAAGCACCAGGAAGGGCCAACTAATAAGCAACCTCCCTAATGTGATGAAGGATCTCAAATGTCCTAATGAACCAAGAACTGAGCTTACCCTTCCTCCCGAACCTTATCATGCTCTTCATGAGTGACACCCGAAGGAACACCCGGTTAACAACCATAAACTCTAAGTCTCAAACCTTCTGGTCAGCGTTACTCTTCTGCCTACTCTGCGTAGTATGAAGCCTCTCCTAATGACCCAAATTTTATCCATGGAATCATAAAGAAAATCAGTACCCCATGATCTAACATCAAAGGCATCAAACCAACCAACAGAGATCTGCACCACCTATGATACAAAGCCTCGAATTGAGCCATCTGAATGCTGGAATGGTAACTATTTGTCATACCCTGAGGTTACCCCCTAGACGTAACACGAGATCCAGGGCACAAATTCCATAGAATAACCCTTGGTCATAGCATACTCAGATATATCCATTCAAGAAGCATAGCAGAATCATACTAGTTAAAGATAGGAAACAATAACTGGAATGAGAACAAGTCTAAGAAGTACCAACTCCATATATCATAATGCAAGTCTAGTTGTCTGAAGCCTCTAAACTATCATAAGAGATGATGGGACAAGACCCCAACTAGCTCGAGAAATCCAAAGAAGACAACATAAGGGAAATAGGACTAATACTGGGTCTAAGATAATGAGGTCTCACCACTGGAAGCTGGGACTCCGGTGATATCTAACCACGAGTATGAGGGAACGAGCCTGAATCTGCATCATCAAATGATTCAACACAAGATATGCGTCAGTACTATAGGATGTACCGAGTATATGAGAGATGCATGAAAATAATGAAAACGTGCTCAAAATATGTAAAGAACTTAGTTCATGCATAAATGAAGGTTCATAGTGAATGTCATAAATAGAATAACAAATTATGAAATAAAGTCAAAACTCAAAGTAGATATCATAAATTTTAAATAAGTCAAAAGCTTTCATATGGGAGTTTCTTATAACCGACAATAGAATGTGTGAGCTACATGGAATTTAACTATATAACCCTAGTTAGCAAAGCTGGCCCAAACCTTGCCAAAGCACGGGCCACCATACCCAACTATATAATCCTAGTTGGCAAAGCTGTCCGATGCCCTGCTAAGGCAAGGACACCATTAAACAAGATGTGGATCCACTCTTATAAGCCCATAGGGCAAATCATAACCTACGCTGGCAACACAATTTTTGGACTTGGGTATTCGAACCCTCATTTCTTGGTGATAAATACTACCCCCAAAACATGCATATAGCTCATAAGTTCAAGAAGGTATAATCAAATACCAAATCTTCTTTGAAAAGCATGAAGAAACATCAGGTTCCATGCAATTCTCATATCATAGTTCTTAAAATAAATCATAGCCATAATTCAAATCATACGTTTCCTTCTAAATTCATAATTGAAGAATTAGGCATGCAATTCCATAAATTCATAAAGTCATGATATCTAATAATGCCCAATTTCACTTGAAAACATGCAATTTAATAGAATCATGCTAGAAATTAACTTTAATGCTTGGGCTTTTAAACCCAATAAAGGAATCATGATCAAATCATAAATAAGTAATAAGAAACCATGAATTTAGACATAGAAACTGATTTCACACAGTTTTCCCCAATTTAGATCAAAACCCTAATCTCAAAAGTTCATAATTCAAAATAAGAATTGGAGATTTTAGGCACAAGAGTGAGAGAAACCCATTGTTGAATACCCACATACCTTGATGGGAACTAACCCATAAGAAATTGAAAATATTAGGAGACTTATCCTTGGAGCTTGAGACTTGGAGCTTGGAGAAGAACTTTTCCCAATTTGGTGGATGAATGAAGCATAATTAGAAGCTTAGGCTAAATGGGGTAGAAACCCTTCTCAAAGTAGTCAAAACGACATCATTTAGGAGTTAAAAGGGTGGGAAATGACTAAAATCTCCTGGAATATAATCAGGAAAGTTGTTAAAAGTCGACCTTCAGGAATCACGAGTGGATTCCATAGGCCATAGAACAAACCACGGCTCGTGGTTTCCATCCGTGGTTCCTGGCCAACTAGACAGCCTGCAGAAGGTAAACCACGAGTCAACAGGATCACTCATCAACTGAACGACTATCCATCGACTCAAACCATAGTTTCTTGGAAACATGCAATCCTCTGAATCAAGTTCTACGAGTTACAGGATGGTCCGTAGTTTAAACTACGGCTCGTAGAAACCATTATTCATTCCTGAAGGACTTGAGAGGTCTCATTTTAGGTTCCATGAATCGACAGGATGGTCCGTATTTCAAACGACGGTCTGTAGACTGGACTCATGATTCTTGGAAACTTAGGCTTTTTCAGAGATTTCAATTAAGACAGCTGGATCAATTTCTGGGGTGTTACAATATCTTCCTCTTGGGATCATTCGTCCTCGAATAAAGACTAAACAAGGAAAACTTAGAGGAATAATAGCCCAACCAAACATCAAAACATGAAAACTTAAGAACAAGCATGAAAAGTGACTCCTCAACTTAAAACATAACTAAACTAACTCCGAAAAACATGAATGCATGCTACGATCATGAAGGAAAATGGTGGACTAGAATCGACGGAGCATACTAAGGAGGAAACTGTTACCTCAAGCTAAAACTGAGTCGGAAGGAAAGAGATGGGGATATTTGGCCTTCATGACCTCTTTCGCTTCCTAAGTAGCACCCTCCATAAGCTGATTCCTCCAAAGGACTTTCACCTAGGTGACTTCTTTGTTTCTCAACCTCCGGATATGATGGTCAAGAATATCTATGGGAACCTCCTCATAGGCGAGACTATCCCTCACACCTATATCCTCCAAAGGAATAATCAAGGTCGGATAACCAACACACTTCTTCAACAAGGAAACATGGAAAACTGGATGAATCGCTTCCAACTCCGAAGGCAAATCCAACTCATAAGCGACCCTACCAACTCTCCTCAGAATCCGATAAGGACCTACAAAATGAGGACTAGGCTTTCCTTTCTTCCCGAATCTCATCACACCCTTCATAGGCAATACTTTAAGACATACCCAATCATCAACCTCAAACTCTAACTCTCTCTTCTTCATATCTGCATAGGATTTCTGTCGACTCTGAGCGGTCTTCAACCTCTCCCTGATAATCTAAGCTTTCTCTATGGTCTCATGCACCGAATCTGGACCAATCAAAGCTGCCTCACCAACCTCAAATCAACCATTAAGAGATCTACATCTCTAACCAAAAAGTGCCTCACAAGGAGCCATATGGATGCTAGAGTGAAAGCTATTGTTGTAGGCAAACTCGATAAGAGGTAAGTTATCATCCCAATTACCTTTGAAATAAATCACACAAGCTCTCAACATATCTTCCAAACTCTAAATAGTATGCTCTTCCTGGACATCCGTTTGGGGGTGAAAAGTTGTGCTAAGCTTCACTTGAGTACCAAGACCCCTCTGAAAGGATCTCCAAGATTGGTATGTAAACTGAGTACCACTATCTGAAATGATGGACAAAGGAACACCATGCAATTGAACTATCTCCTGGATGTAGAGTCTGGCATAATCATCTGCTGAATCCTTAGTCTTAACAGCCAAGAAATGGGATGATTTAGTCATCCGGTTGACAATCACCCAAATCAAATCATGTTTCCTTCGAGTGCGAGGCAAACCTGTAATGAAGTCCATACTGATCGCTTCCCACTTCCAAGTAGGAAGGTCAATATCCTGAATCATGACACCCGCTCGCTGATGCTCCACCTTCATTTACTAACAGTTGGAACACTTAGCCACAAAACTGGCTATGTCCCTCTTCATACTATTCCACCAATACACTTCCCGTAGATTATGGTACATCTTGGTGGCACTGGGGTGAATGGAATATCTGGAACTATGAGCCTCCATCAAAATCTACTACCGCAACCCATCTACATCTGGCACATATAATCGACCCTGATAACGAAGCACACTATCTCCCTTTTGGGAGAAAACCTCAACCTTTTGTTGATGGACTGCACCCTTTAGCTGAAGCCAAATAGGATCACTGCCTTGCTTTGCCTTCACTTCTGCTACCAAGGATGATTCGGAACCATTCTGGATAATAACACCACCTTCAGTCGAGTCCATAAGTTGCACTCCCAATCAGGCAAGTCGATGAACATCCTTCACCAATTCCTTCTTCCCATCCTCAACTGAAGACACACTACACATCAATAGTCTACTAAGTACATCCACCTCAACATTGGCCTTACCTAGATGGTAAAGCACACTCATGTCATAATCCTTAAAAAGCTCAAGCCATCGTCTTTGTCGCAAATTCAATTCCTTCTTAGTGAACACATACTAAAGAATCTTATAATCGGTGAATACATCCATGTGTACCCCATACAAGTAATGTCTCTAAATCATCAAAGCAAAGACCACGGCTGCTAACTCAAGATCATGTGTATGGTAGTTCTTCTCATGAGTCTTAAGTTGTCTAGAGGCATAAGCAATCAATTTACCATGTTGCATCAAAACACAACCCAAACCAATCCTAGAAGTATCACAATACATAACAAAATCGTCTAGGCCCTCGGGTAGAGCCAACACTGGAGCTGTGGTCAATCTAGTCTTAAATTTCTGAAAGTTCTTCTCACATAAATCGGACCACTGAAATTTTACCTTCTTCTGAGTCAATCGGGTCAAAGGGGCAGCAATGGAAGAAAATCCTTCCAGAAACCTTCTGTAGTAACCAGCCAAACCCAAAAAGCTTTGAATATCAGACGGGGAAGTGGGTCTAGGCCAGTTCTTTATCGCCTCAATCTTTTGAGAATAAACTCGAATACCATCCCTAGTCATAATATGACCCAGAAAAGCAATGAACTACATCCAGAACTCACATTTGCTAAACTTAGCAAATAACTGTCGGTCCTTGAGAGTTTGCAACACCACTCTCAAATGGTCTGCAGGCTACTCCTCACTCTGAGAGTAGATAAGGATATCATCAATGAAAATAATCACAAACATATCCAAATACTGCTTGAACACATGGTTCATTAAATCCATAAAAGTTGCAGGAGCATTCATTAGGCCAAAAGACATAACAACAAATTCATAATGACTATACCGAGTCCTAAAGGCTGTCTTCAAAATATCACACTCTCGAACACGAAGCTGATGATAACTGGATCTAAGATCGATTTTAGAGAAGAAACTAGCACCCTGAAGTTGATCGAATAAGTCATCAATCCTAGGAATAGGATACTTATTCTTAATTTTGACCTTTTTCAACTGATGGTAGTCAATACACATCCTAAGGGAACCATCCTTTTTCAGCACAAACAAAATTGGGGCACTCCATGGAGAAATATTAGGCCTGGTGAAACCCTTATCAAGAAGATCCTTCAACTGATCCTTTAACTCTTTAAGTTCCACCGGAGCCATTCTATAGGGAGGAATACAGATAGGATTTGTATCTGGAAGAAGATCTATCTCAAAGTCAATTTCCCGCTCGGGAGGGACTCCGGGCAAATCCTCGAGAATCACTTCAGGAATATCATTTACAACAGGAACAGACTGAAGAGATGGGGTTCCAAACTCCGTGTACACAACCCAAACTACATGATAAACATAACCCTTAGAAATTATCTTTCTAGCCTTAAGATAAGATATGAAATGACCTTTCGAGGATGGGGGACTACCTTGCCATTCTAAGATGCGTTCATTTTGAAACTTGAAACTGACAACCCAAGTACGACAATCAACATAAGCATAAAAAGAATGTAGCCAATCCATACCAGGAATAACATCAAAATCTGTCATCTTCAACTCTACTAAATCCGTTGAAGTGACTTTATGAATGACTGAGATAGGCAATTTCGGTAGATTCTTTTGGCTAGGACTGACTCACCAACAGGAGTAGAAACACAAAAGGGTTCTAAAAGTAATTAAGGACATTCTTCAAATTTGCATGCAATATAAGGGGTCACAAAAGATAAGAAGGAATTGGGGTCAAACAAAGCATACACATCTATAAAAAAGACTGCCAACATACCAGTAACCACATCGGGTGAGCTCTCTTGGTCCTGATGAGAGGACATGTGTAACGACCGAGTCCATCGTTATAGGTAGTCCAATCGTGCCAAGTTTTAGAGTTAGAAAACTCTGGGTTTCGGAGTTTGAAATTCTGGGCTAGGCTAGCCTCGGCCAGTTTTGGAGTGAGGTAGAGTCTAGGGAAATCCAGGTAAGGATTGGTATATGTGTCTTGTTTTGAGCTATTTTTCCATGTATACAAGGCATAAAAGAGTCTGGGGGACTTTTCAGAATCGAGTTAGGGCAAGTAGAACTCCCGGAATCACGTTAGATGTGAAAGGGTTGTTTCGGGATGTCGGGGAAAATAGGTGTCTTGTAAAATGGGCAAATTTTGGAGATTTTCAGACATTCTATCCATGACGAGTGCAATGAATCCATTGTAGCGACCTCCGCTATAGCGGTAGAAAATACCGCTATAGCGGTAGTCAAGGCGGTCAACATCCACTTAAGACCGCTATAGTGGAAGTCGTCCGCTATAGAGGGACCACTATAGCGGAGCGGGGACCGCTATAGCGGGCCGATGGGTTTTTAATACAGAAACTTCCCCAAACCAGTTTAGTTTTCTATAATTCATTTTAGGAGAAGGGCTAGGCGATTCCAGGCGTTTTTCTTCCTTTTTCCGTTGAAATTCTTCCCTAAGGTAAGGTTCTTGTTCCCCAATCATTGTAATATGTTTCCTATGCGGTAGAATTGCTAGGAGGGAATTTGGGGAAAGGTTGAAATAACCTAGGAATGGTAGAATTTGGGAAAGAAAGGGGATTCCAAGCATGTATGTTCTTGGGTACTGATAAAAGTATATTTTTATGATCATAGGTTGGTTAATTCTCTATTTTTACCTGTGAAAATGATAGAACTAGGAGAATTAACAGTGGAAAAGCCCGGGAAAAAGGTGGGATGATCATGGGTGGCCTGGGTTTTGGGGATTTGGTATAATCCGGGTAATGTGCAGGCCTTGTGTGTTAATTGTATGTACTTGTGTATTGTTTTAGACCAAGAACGAGAAAGGAATTCGGAATACTGGAAAGCTCGGGTTGAATAGAGCTTGGATTCATTTTGAGGTAGGTGATGGCTTACGATTTCTGTGAATGTTGTATATTCATGTGCTTGTATCTAGGTGATTATATGAATTACATTGCTTAGGAAAGTTATGTAGAATGTCTAAGGTTCCTGCTTTACAGTCTATGGTTGAACGGTATTTGCTTGTTGGTTTACAAGTTGCATGTTCATGCATTTGACTATGGATTATTGACATTCGGTTGGCTTGGGTACTACGCCTGGTACGAGTATTACAAATGGTTGGCACGGGTACCTTGCCTGGTATGGGTATAACAATTGGTTGGCACGGGTACCACGCTTGGTACGAGTTTACTTTTGTTGCATCATTACATTGTTATTATTGTGATACATTGATTGCTATTGGTTCTGTGATTGGACCGGGCTGCTTAATGAAATGTGTTATTGGTTTGGTGGTCCTTGAGAGGCCGGGGAAATTCTGTTTAACTGTTGTGCTGGTCTTGGTTTAGGTCGTCTTATCCATTAACATTTGTGTTAGTCTTGGTTTAGGCCGGGTTGTTCATAGACATTTGTGTTGGTCATGGTTTAGGCCGGGTTGTTCATTGACATTTTGTTGGTCTTGGTTTAGGCTGGTTTGATTCAAGGTACATGTGTGTAGTCTAGAGGGGGGTCCCAGAGTGGGTCCGTGCTAGATGGAAAGGTATAGTTAATGGTAAGTAGTGGTGGCTTGGAGTTAGGGGGGTGGATTTCATGCGGAAATAGGCTAAGTAGAGACTGGGAGTCTAGGTGTGTCTGTGGCTATTATGCATGTTTTTGATACCTTCTACTTGATATTATTGTACTGCTTATACACTGTTTGTTTGGAAATTGGCTGATGACCCTACCAGTACATAGTGGTGGTGTACTGATACTGCACTTGCTTGTCTTTTGGTGAGTACAGGAAATCTTCCAGTGGCTGAGACGCGACCTCATCTTTAGCGCCGATGATTTCTGACTTCAAGGGTAAGCTATTTGATCAAGCTACCTTGGGCTTATCTTTAGAGTTGTAGTCACTTATTTTGGACTTGAACTATTTCATATTTTCTTTTGGGGGTTGCATCCTCCTATTCTAGATATTGGTAGTATGTTTGGTACAATGACTTTCAGTTCCTAGGAGGGATTTCCACAGGATTATTAATGGCATAGTTCCTTGCTTATTTAATTTCTAGTTTGTTTTTTTTTTCTGTTTGCTGGTTTTAGGTTGTTAGTCTAGGCAAAGGGTTGAACCCTACTGGTTTGCTCATCCGAGTATTGGGTGGGTGCCACTCACGATTGTCTGGGTCATGAAAAAGATGGTACCAGAGCCTAGGTTCATTGATCTCATCGTACCCAACAGGTCTAGTAGAGTCTTGCAAAATGGCGCGGAGTCATCCGTACTTTTCTTCGAGAGGCTATGGGACTTTAGGAAAAACTATCTCTCCCTTCTTTACTTCGTGCTATAACTCGATTCCAATTGGTATCTGGTGATACAAATTGGTATCTAATATCGTTCACTCTTCTATCCACAGATGGTTACTATAAGGAACAATGAAGCAAGGCCAGCGGTCCCAGCAGTGGGCTCGGCAGTTCATGGAAGAGGTAGGGGAAGGGGCAGGGGATGAGCTGGAGCCGCACCCGCCAGGGGTAGACCTCGAGCTGCTGTTGCACGCGAGGTAACCCCTCCCCCACCTCAGGAGCATGTGGCTGTGGACGTAGAAGAAGTGGTTGTAGAGGATGAAGGGACTCAGGCAGAGGCAACACCGGTTGGGGGTGCAGGTCTTCCTACTATGACATCGGAAGCTTTTAAGCATGCTTGGGATATTCTGAGTGGGTTGGTTGGTGTTGGAGCCATACCCACAGCTTATGCAAATCAGAACTTGGATACTCAACCAGCGGTTACTACCACACCAAGGATGGACGCAGCTTTGGGCACAAATGACCTCCTCAGGCCAATGCTAGGCCCAGTAATGACAGGTAATGAGCATAAGATGCTGACTAAGTTCCTTAAGCTGAAACCTCCGACATTTTAGGGTACAGACAAAGAGGATGCCTATGAGTTCATCCTTGATTGCCATCAGATATTGCACAAGTTGGGTATTGTACGTCAGCATAGGGTTGAGTTTGTTACTTTTCAGGTACAGGGTGATTCCAAGCAGTGGTGGAGGTCTCATGTTTGAGTGTCAGTCTTCTGTTCTACCTCCACTGACTTGGGAGCAGTTCCACGTATTTTTTCTAGAGAAGTATGTTCCCCGTACTTTGAGGGACCAGAAGAAGGATGAATTTCTGAACTTGGGGCTGGGTAGCATATCGGTCTCAGCTTATGAGGCTAAGTTCCATGTGTTATCTCATTTTTCTACACAGATATTGGGTTACAAAAAGGAATGGGTCGGTTGTTCGTCAAGGGTCTGAATAGTGAACTGCAGGTACTGTCAGTACATATGAATTCTTCAGGAAAGGGCTTTAATGATGTGGTGGATTATGTGAAGAAGATAGAGTGAGTTAGGCAAGCGGGGTAGGCTAAGGCTTTAGACAAGAAGCCCCGGAATGAGGGAAATTTTGGTGGTTCATACTCCAGTGGCTAGCATCAGCAGGCTTACTCGACCCGTCCTATTTTGTCAGCTCTGCCAGCTACTACAGGTGGTCGTCAGGAGTGTCCTATGCATCAGCTAGTAGACCTACTCTTGATCGTGGTTGCTTTCATTATGATAAGATAGGACACTTTAAGAGGGAGTGTCTATATAGGCATGCAGGTAATCAGGTTCAGTAGCAGACTAGAGCAGTGGTTCTGGCAGGCAGAGGCAGTATGCTAGGGGTCGTCCATAGGGTGGGCGGGGTAATTTTCAGGGAAATCGGGTAGACTGAAGGAATGACGGTGTAGGCAGGGGTGTGGCACAGCCAGCCTGAGAAGTTACTCGGATTGATGATCGGGCTTACTGCTATGCTTTTATAGGGAGGATCAAGGCGGAAGCCTCAGATGCAGTGATCACAGGTACCATTCTTGTCTGCAATAAAACGCTTCGGTATTATTTGACCCAGGTTCTACATATTCTTATGTGTCTGTGAGTTTTGATTTGGGGATGGGTTTGACTTGTGATATCCTTGATTCCCCTATCCATGTTTCTACCTCAGTTGGAGAGTCTGCGATTGTGACTCATGTATATCATGATTGTTCTATTGTGTTTGTGGGGTTACATACTTGGGTATACTTGGTAATTTTGGATATGGCTGATTTTGATATTATCTTGGGTATGACTTGGCTATCTCCTTATCATGCTGTGTTGAACTGTAACACCAAGACTGTGGCTCTAGAGATTCCGGGTAAGGATAGACTAGAGTGGGAAGGTGTGTACAGACCTAAGCCAGTTAAGA
This sequence comes from Jaltomata sinuosa, assembly GCA_003996215.1. Classification (NCBI taxonomy): domain Eukaryota; kingdom Viridiplantae; phylum Streptophyta; class Magnoliopsida; order Solanales; family Solanaceae; genus Jaltomata; species Jaltomata sinuosa. Next base: position 75,692 of record QJPP01000666.1, on the reverse strand, counting down.
TAATATCATTTGTCCGGGCTAGGAAGCTAGTGGTGAGGGGGTGTCTAGCCTTCTTGGCTCATCTCTGGGATGATAGTGTGGAGTCCCCGCCTATTGAGTCAGTTCCAGTGGTTTCTGAATTTTTAGAAGTGTTTCTAGCAGACTTGCCTGGTATGCCTCTGGATAGGGATATAGATTTTTGTATTAATTTGGTGCCAGGCACTCGTCCCATTTCCATTCCTCCATATCGTATGGCTCCGGCAGAGTTAAGGGAATTTAAGACTCAGCTGCAGGAACTCCTAGATAAGGGATTTATACATCCCAGTGCTTCTCCTTGGGGTGCTCCAGTTTTATTTGTAAAAAAGAAGGATGGTAGTATGCGAATGTGCATAGATTATAGGAAGTTAAACAAGGTGACCATACGGAATAAGTACCCTCTACCCCGTATAGATGATTTGTTTGACCAACTTCAGGGTGCATCAGTGTTCTCAAAAATTGACTTGAGGTCGGGGTGCCATCAGTTAAAGATTAGGCTGGAGGACATTCCAAAAACTGCTTTTCAGATAAAGTATGGGCATTACGAGTTTCTAGTAATGTCGTTTGGTTTGACCAATGCACCGGCAGCATTCATGAGTTTGATAAATGGGGTATTTAAGTCCTACTTGGATTCCTTCATTATCGTATTCATCGATGATATTTTGATCTACTCTAAGAGTAGGGAGGAGCATGCTAATCACCATCGTATTGTGCTGGATATTTTGAGGCACCAAAAGCTTTATGTAAAATTTACTAAGTGTGAGTTTTGGTTGACTTTCGTGGCATTCTTGGGGCATGTAGTGTCAGAAAAGTGGGTGATGGTGGTTCCCCAGAAAATTGAGGCAGTCAAGAGTTAGGTTTGGCCTAGCTCTGTGACCGAGGTGAGGAGTTTCGTTGGGCTTGCGGGGTACTACCGGAGGTTTGTTAAGAACATTGCTTCTATTGCTACTCACCTGACCAGGCTGACATAGAAGGAGGTACCATTCGTGTGGTCCGATAAGTGCGAGGAGAGCTTCCAAAAGCTCAAGAAACTTTTGACCACAACCCCTATTTTGTCCTTAACGGTTGAAGGTAAAGACTTTGTTGTTTACTATGATGCTTCACATTTTGGTTTGGGTGTTGTGTTGATGCAAGATAGGAATGTGATAGCCTATGCATCCAGGCAGTTTAAATTGCATGAGAGAAATTACCCTATTCACGTTTAAGAGTTCGCAGCGATGGTTTTTGCATTGAAAATTTGGAGACACTACCTTTATGGTGTCAAGTGTGAGGTATTAACAGATCATCGCAGTCTGCAGCATATTTTTACTCAAAAGGATTTGAATTTGAGGCAGAGAAGGTGGATGGATCTTTTAAAGGACTACGATGTTACCATTCAGTACCATCCGGGTAAGGCTAATGTGGTGGCAGATGCATTAAGCTAAAAAACTGTTAGCATGGGTACCTTGGCTTGTTTAGGGGCGTCCAAATGGCCATTGGCTAAGGAAATTCAGACTTTGGAAGCCAAGTTCATGCACTTGGGTGTTTTAGATCAAGGTGGGTTGTTGGCCAGCATTGAGGTCAAAGCCATCTTCATTGAGAAAATAAAGGGGAAACAGTTTCAGGATCCGAAACAGGGTAAGTTGTGAGGTAAGGTAATATTCGGGGAGTCCAGAGACGTCATGTTAGACTCTGGTGGGGTGTTGCATTTCAGGGAGAGGATTTGTGTTCCTCGGGTGGACGATATAATTCAGAATATCATGGCAGAAGCTCATGGTTCGCGGTATTCAATTCATCCGGATGTGACTAAAATGTACAGGAACTTGAGGCAGCGTTACTGGTGGCCCAGGATGAAAAGGGACATAGTTGATTTTGTGTCCAAATGTCAGAACTACCAGCAGGTAAAGTACAAACATCAAAGACCTGCAGGACTACTTCAGAGGAAGCAAATTCTAGAGTGGAAGTAGGAAAGGATAGCCATGGATTTCGTGGTGGGTCTTCCCAAGACATTGGGGAAGTATGACTCAATCTGGGTCATTGTTGACAGGCTGACCAAGTCTGCTCACTTCATTCTGGTCAGGGTAGAATACAATTCGCAGCAATCGGCTAAGATCTACATGAAGGAGATTGTGAGACTTCATGGGGTACTAGTGTCCATCATTTCAGACAGGGGTACGTAGTTTACTTCTAAGTTCTGGGGCTAGTTACATGAAGAGTTGGGTATACAACTCACTTTTAGCACAGCCTTCCATCCTTAGACTGATGGTCAGTCAGAAAGGATGATCCAGGTATTGGAGGACATGCTGAGGGCATGTGTGATGGACTTCGAGGGTTAGTGAGACTAGTTTCTACCGTTGTGCAAATTCTCGTACAATAATAGCTACCACTCTAGTATTGATATGGCACCGTTCGAGGCACTATATGGGAGGAACTGCAGATCACTAGTTGGGTGGTTTGAGAAAGGCGATGTAAAGCCTCTGGGTGTAGACTTAGTGAAGAAAGTGCAGGAAAAGGTTAGGGGCATACAGACCAAGTTGCTGGTGGCTCAAAGCAGGCAGAAGGAGTATGCAGACTACAAGATCTGGGACATGGACTTTCAGGCTAGTGAACAGGTATTGTTGAAGGTGTCACCAAAGAAAGGTGTTATGCGGTTCGATAAAAAGTTCAAGCTTAGCCCTCGGTTCATCATTCCGTTTGAAGTTCTTGAAATTCTGGGGCCAGTGGCTTATAAGCTAGCACTGCCACCTAGTTTGTTGGGCTTTCATCCTGTATTCCATGTATCCATGCTTAAGCTATACCATGGGGATGGGGATTACATCATCAAGTGGGATGAGGTACTTTTTGATAAGGATCTTTGTTATGAGGAGGAACCAGTTTTGATTCTTGCTCGGGGTGTCTGGAGGCTGAGGACAAAGGTGTTTGATATGGTGAAGGTTCAGTGGAAGCATCGTCCGGTTGAGGAAGCTACTTGGGAAATCGAGAAGGACATGCGTTACAAGTACCCTCAACTGTTTGAGGATTCAGGTACTACACTTCCTTCCTTTTATTTTTATAATTTCGGGTTTGATCATTTGGGGATGAACGATGGGTAAATTGGTATCTGTTGTAATGACCAAGTTCGTCATTATAGGTAGTCCAATTATGCCATGTTTTAGAGTTAGAAAACTCCGAGTTTGGGAGTTTGAAATTCTAGGCTAGGCTAGCCTCAACCGATTTTGGAGCAAGGTGAAGTCTAGGGAAATCTGGGTAAGGATTGGTCTATGTGTCTTGTTTTGAGTAGTTTTCTATGTAGCCAAGGCAGAAAGGAGTCCGGGGGACTTTTTGGAATCGAGTTTGGGCAAGTAGAACTCCCAAAATCGCGTTTGACGTGAAAGGGTTATTTTGGGACGTCGAGGAAAGCAGGTGTGTTGTAAAATGGGAAAATTTTGCAGATTTCCGGACATCTGTCCATGATGAGCGAAATGGATCCATCGTAGCGACCTCCACTATAGTGGTGGAAAATACCACTATACGGTGGTCAAGACGGTCAATATCAACTTAAGATCTCTATAACGGAAGTCATCTACTATAGCGGGACCGCTATAGCGGAGCGGGGACCGCTATAGCAAGCCGAAGGGTTTTTAATGCAGAAACTTCCCCAAAATAGTTCAGTTTTCTACAATTTATTTTGGGAGAAGGGCTAAGCGATTCCAGGCATTTTTCTTCCTTTTTCCGTCAAAATTCTTCCCTAAGGTAAGGTTCTTGTTCCCCAATCCTTGTAATAAGTTTCCTATGCGGTAGAATTGCTAGGAGAGAATTTGGGGAAAGGTTGGAATAATCTAGGAATGGTAGAATTTGTGGAAAAAAGGGGATTCCAAGCATGTATGTTCTTGGGTACTGATAAAAGTATATTTTTATGATCATAGGTTGGTTAATTCTCTGTTTTTACCCGTAAAAATGATAGAACTAGGAGAATTAATGGTGGAAGAGCCCGGGAAAAAGGTGGGATGATCATGGGTGGCCTGGGGTTTGGGGATTTGGTATAATCCAGGTAATGTGCCAAGAACGAGAAAGGAATCTAGAACACGGGAAACCTCGGGTTGAATAAAGCTTTGATTCATTTTGAGGTAGGTGATGGATTCCGATTTCTGTGAATGTTGTATATATATATGTGCTTGTATCTAGGTGATTGTATGAATTACATTGCTTAGGAAAGTTGTGTAGAATGTCTAAGGTTCCTGTACAGTCTATGGTTGAACGGTATTTGCTTGTTGGTTTACAAGTTGTGTGTTCATGCATTTGACTGTGGATTATTGATATTTTGTTAGCTCGGGTGCCACAACTAGCATGGGTATTATAAATGGTTGGAACGGGTACCACGCCTGGTACAGGTATAACAATGAGTTGGAACGGGTACCACGCCCGGTACAGGTTTACTTTTGTTGCATCATTGCATTATTATTATTGTGTTGCATTGATTGATATTGGTTCCGTGGTGGATCGGGCTGCTTATTGGAATATGTTATTGGTTTAGTGGTCCTTGAGAGGTCGGGGAAATTCTGGTTAACTGTTGTGTTGGTCTTGGTTTAGGCCGTGTTGTCCATTGACATTTGTGATGGTCTTGGTTTAGGCCGGGTTGTTCATTGACGTTTGTATTGGTCTTGTTTAGGCCGGGTTGTTCATTGACATTGTGTTGGTCTTGGTTTAGGCTGGTTTGATTCAAGGTACATGTGTGTACTCTAGTGAGGGGTCCCAGGGTGGGTCTGGGCTAGACAGAAAGGTATAGTTAATGGTAAGTGGTGGTGGCTTAGAGTTAGGGGGTGGATTTCATGTGGGAACAGGCTAAGTAGAGACTGGGAGTCTAGGTGTATCTGTGGCTATTATGCGTGTTTTACATACCATCTACTTGATATTATTGTACTGCTTATACACTATTTATTTGGAAACTGGCTGATGATCCTACCAGTACACAGTGGTGGTGTACTGATACTGCACTTGCTTGTCTTTTGGTGAGTACAGGAAATCTTCCAACGGCTGAGACGTGACCTCATCTTTAGCGCCGACGATTTCTGACTTCAAGGGTGAGCTATTTGATCAAGCTACCTTCGGCTTATCTTTAGAGTGGTAGTCCACTTGTTTTGGACTTGAACTATTTCGTATTTTCTTTTGGGGGTTGGATCCCCGTATTCTAGATATTGGTAGTATGTTTGGTACAACAACTTTCAGCTCCTAGGAGAGATTTTCACAGGATTATTAATGGCATAGTTCCTTGCTTATTTAATTTCTAGTTTTTTTTCTATTTTCTTGTTTTAGGCTGTTAGTCTAGGCTAAGGGTTGAACTCTACTGGTTCGCTCATCCGGGGGTTGGGTGGGTGCTACTCACGACAGTCTGGGTTGTGACAAAGATGGTATCAGAGCCTAGGTTTGTTGATCTGATCGTACCAAACAGGTCTAGTAGAGTCTTGTGAAACGGCGCAGAGACATTCGTACTTTTCTTTGAGAGGCTATGGGGCTTTAGGATAAACTATATCTTCCTTCGTTCCTTCATGCTATAACTCGATTCCAATTGGTATCTGGTGATACAAATTGGTATCTAACCTCGTTCACTCTTCTGTCTGCAGATGGTAACTACAAGGAACAATGGAGCAAGGCCAACGGTCCCAGCAGCGGGCCCAATAGTTTATGGCAGAGGTAGGGGAAGGGAAAGGGGACAAGCTTGAGCCGCACCCGCCAGGGGTAGAGCTCGGGCTGCTGTTGCACGCGAGGTAACCCCTTCCCCACCTCAGGAGCATATGGTTGTGGACGTAGAAAAAGTGGTTGTAGAGGATGAAGGGGCTCAGGGGGAGGTGGCACCAGTTGGAGTGGGTTGGTTGGTACAGGCTTGGGATATTCTGAGTGGGTTGGTTGGTGTTGGAGCCATTCCCGCAGCTTATGCAAATCAAGCCTTGGATACTCAATCAGCGGTTACTACCACACCTAGGATGGATGCAACTTCGGGCACAAATGACCTTCTCTCGCTAATGCTAGGCCCAGGCATAACAGGTAATGAGCATCAGATGTTGACTAAGTTCCTTAAGCTAAAACCTCTGACGTTTCAGGTTACAAAAAAGGAGGATGCCTATGAGTTCATCCTTGATTGCCATGAGAGATTGCACAAGTTAGGTATTGTACGTCAGCATGGGGTTGAGTTTGTAAATTTTCAGCTGCAGGGTGATGCCAAGCAATGGTGGAGGTCTCATGTTGAGTGTCGGTCTTCAGTTCTACCTCCACTGACTTGGGAGCAGTTCCACGTATTGTTTCCAGAGAAGTACATTCCCCTACTTTGAGGGACCAGAAGAAGGATGAATTTCTGAACTTAGAGCAGGGTAGCATGTCGGTCTTGGCTTATGAGGCTAAGTTCCATGCATTGTCTCATTTTGCTACACAGATGTTGGATTTCGAGGAGGAACGGGTCCGATTGTTCGCCAAGGGTCTGAATAATGAACTGCAGGTACTGTCAGTGCGTATGACTTCTTTAGGAAATGGCTTTAATGATATGGTGGATTATGTGAAGAAGATAGAGGAAGTTAGGCAAGCGGGGCAGGCTAAGGCTTTAGCCAAGAAGCCCCGGAATGAGGGAAATTTTGGTGGTTCATACTCCAGGGGCCAGCACCAGCAGGCTTACTCGACCCGTCCTATTCAGTTAGCTTTGCCAGCTACTACAGGTGGTCATCAGGGAGCGTCCTATGCATCAGCTAGCAGACCTACTCTTGATCGTGGTTGCTTCTATTGTGGTGAGATGGGCCACTTTATGAGGGAGTGTTCACATAGGCATGCAGGTAATCAGGTTTAGCAGCAGACTAGATTAGTGGTTCTGGCAGGTAGAGACAGTTATGCTAGGGGTCGTCCATAGGGTGGGCAAGGTAATTTTTAGGGAGGCCTAGGAGACAGGGAATGGCAACGCAGGTATGGGTGCGGTGTAGTTAGCCCGAGAAGTTGCTCGGATTGATGATCGGGCTCACTGCTATGCTTTTCCAGGGAGGACAGAGGCGGAAGCCTCAGATGCAGTGATCACATGTACCATTCTTGTCTGCAATAAAATGGCTTCGGTATTATTTGACCTAGGTTCTACATATTCTTATGTGTCTGTGAGTTTTGCTTTGGGGCTGGGTTTGACTTGTGATATCCTTGATTCCCCTATCCATGTTTCTACCCCAGTTGGAGAGTCTGTGATTGTGACTCATGTATATCATGAATGTTCTATTGTGTTTGTGGGGTTACATACTTGGGTAGACTTGGTAATTATGGATATGGCTGATTTTGATATTATCTAGGGTATGACCTGGCTATCTCCTTATCATGTTGTGTTGAACTGTAACACCAAGACTATGTCTCTAGAGATTCCAGGTAAGGATAGACTAGAGTGGGAAGGTGTGTACAGGTCTAAGCCAGTTAGGATAATATCGTTTGTCCAGGCTACGAAGCTAGTGGAGAGGGGGTGTCTAGCCTTCTTGGCTCATCTCCGGGATGATAGTGTGGAGTCCTCTCCTATTGAGTTAGTTCCAGTGGTTTCTAAATTTTTAGAGGTGTTTCCAGCGGACTTGCCTGGTATGCCTCTGGACAGGGATATAGATTTTTGTATTGATTTGGAGCCAGGCACTCATCACATTTCCATTCCTCCATATCGTATGGCTCCGACAGAGTTAAGGGAACTTAAGACTCAGTTGCAGGAACTCCTAGATAAGGGATTTATACGTCCATGTGCTTCTCTTTGGGGTGCTCCAGTTTTATTTGTAAAGAAGAAGGATGGTAGTATGCGGATGTCCATAGATTATAGGCAATTAAACAAGGTGACCATCCGGAATAAGTACCCTCTACCCTGTATAGATGATTTGTTTGACCATTTTCAGGGTGCATCGGTGTTCTCAAAAATTGACTTGAGGTTGGGGTGCCATCAGTTAAAGATTAGGCCAAAGGACATTCCAAAAACTACTTTTCAGATTTGATATGGGCATTACAAGTTTCTAGTAATATCGTTTTGTTTGACCAATGTGTCGGTATCATTCATGAGTTTGATGAATGGGGTGTTTATGTCCTACTTGCATTCCTTCGTTATCGTGTTCATCGATGATATTTTTAATCTATTCTAAGAGTAGGGAGGAGCATGCTAATCACCTTCGTATTATGCTGGATATTTGAGGCACCAAAAGCTTTATGGAAAATTCACTAAGTGTGAGTTTTGGTTGACTTCTGTGGCATTCTTAGGGCATGTAGTGTCAGAAAAGGGGGTAATGGTGGATCCCCAGAAAATTAAGGAAGTCAAGAGTTGGGTTCGGCCTAGCTCTGTGACCTAGGTGAGGAGTTTTGTTGGGCTCGCGGGGTACTACCAGAGGTTTGTTAAGAACTTTGCTTCTATTGCTACTCACCTGACCAGGCTGACACAGAAGGAGGTACCGTTCGTATGGTCCGACAAGTGCGAGGAGAATTCCAAAAGCTCAAGACACTTTTGACCACAGCCCCTATTTTGTCCTTGTCGGTTAAAGGTAAAAACTTTGTTGTTTACTGTGATGCTTCACATTCTGGTTTGGGTGTTATGTTGATGCAGGATAGGAATGTGATAGACTATGCATCCAGGCAGTTAAAAGTGCATGAGAGGAATTACCTGGCTCACGATTTTGAGTTGGCAGCGGTGGTTTTTGCATTGAAAATTTGGAGACACTACCTTTATGGTGTCAAGTGTGAGGTATTCACAGATCATCGGAGTTTGCAACATGTTTTCACTCAAAAGGATTTGAATTTGAGGCAGTGAAGGTGGATAGAGCTATTAAAGGACTATGATATGACCATTCAGTACCATCCGGGTAAGGTTAATGTGGTGGCAGACGTATTAAGCCAGAAAACAGATAGCATGAGTAGCTTTGCTTGTTTGGGGGCATCCAAACGACCATTGGCTAAGGAAATTCGGATTTTGGAGGCCAATTTCATGCACTTGGGTGTTTCAGATCAAGGTGGGTTATTTGGCCAGCATTGAGGTCAAAGCCCCCTTCATAGAGGAAATAAAGGCAAAACAGTTTCAGGATCCGAAACTGGGTAAGTTGCGAGGTAAGGTAATATCCGGGGATTCCAGAGATGTCATGTTATACTCTAGTGGGGTGTTGCATTTTGGGGAGAGGATTTGTGTTCCTCAGGTGGACGATATGATTCAGAAAATCTTGGCAGAAGCTCATAGTTGGCGGTACTCAATTCATCCGGGTGTGACTAAAATGTACAGGAACTTGAGGCAGCGTTATAGGTGGCCCGGGATGAATAGGGACATACTTGATTTTGTGTCCAAATGTCAGAACTGCCACCAGGTAAAGTACAAACATCAGACCTACAGGAATAATTCAGAGGATGCCAATTCCAGAGTGGAAGTGGGAAAGGATAGCCATAGACTTCGTGGTGGGTTTCCCAAGACATTGGGGAAGTATGACTCAATTTGGGTCATTGTTGACAGGCTGATCAAGTCCGCTCACTTCATTCTGGTCAGGGTAGAATACAATTTGCAGCAATTGGCTAATATCTACATGAAGGAGATTGTGAAACTGCATGGGGTACCACTATCCATCATTTCAGATAGGGGTACGCAATTTACTTCTAAGTTCTGGGGAAAGTTACATGAAGAGTTGTGTACACAACTCACTTTTAGCATAGCCTTCCATCCTCAGACTGATGGTCAGTCGGAAAGGATGATCCAGGTATTAGAGGACATACTGAGAGCATGTGTGAAAGACTTCGGGGGTCATTGGGACTTGTTTCTACCATTGTGCAAATTCTCATACAACAATAGCTACCACTCCAATATTGATATGGCACCGTTCGAGGCACTGTATGGGAGGAACTGCAGATCACCGATTGGGTGGTTTTAGGAAGGCGATGTAAAGCCTCTGGGCATAGACTTAGTGAAGGAAGCGCAAGAAAAGGTAAGAGGCATATAGACCAAGTTGCTGGCTACTCAAAGAAGACAAAAGGAGTATGCAGACCGCAAGGTCAGGGACATGGACTTTCAGTCTGGTGAACAGGTATTGTTGAAGGTGTCACCAATGAAAGGGGTTATGCGGTTTGGTAAGAAGGGCAAGCTTACCCCTCAGTTCATCAGTACATTTGAAGTTCTTGAAATTGTGGGGCCAGTGGCTTATAAGCTAGCACTGCCACCTAGTTTATCGGGCGTTCATTCGGTATTCCATGTATCTAAGCTTAAGAGATACCATGGGGATGAGGATTACATCATCAAGTGGGATGAGGCACTTTTCGATAATGATTTTCATTATGAGGAGGAACCAGTTTTGATTTTTTCTCGGGATATCCAAAGGTTGAGGACAAAGGTGATTGATATGGTGAAAGTTCAGTGGAAGCATCATCTGATTGAGGAAGCCACTTGGGAAACTGAGAAGGACATGCAGGACAAGTACCCTCAACTGTTTGAGGATTCAGGTACTACACTTCCTTTCTTTTATTTCTATAATTTTGGGTTTGATTATTTGGGGATGAACGATGGGTAAATTTGAATCTGTTGTAACGACTGGGTCCGTCGTTATGGGTAGTTCAATTGTGCCAAGATTTAGAGTTAGAAAACTCTGGGTTTGGGAGTTTGAAATTCTAGGCTAGGCTAGCCTCGACCAGTTTTGGAGCGAGATGGAGTATAGGAAAATCTGGGTAATGATTGATCTATGTGTCTTGTTTTGATCTAGGTTTCCATGTAGCCAAGGCATAAAAGAGTCTGGGGACTTTTTCGGAATCGAGTTTAGGCAAGTAGAACTCCTGGAATCGTGTTTGACGTGAAAGGGTTGTTTTGGAATGTCACGGAAAGAAGGCGTGTTTTCAACTGGGAAAATTTTGGAGATTTCCGGACATTCTTTCCATGACGAGTGCAACGGCTCCATCATAGCAACCTCCACTATAACGGTGGAAAATACCGTTACAGCGGCGGTCAAGGCGGTCAACATCCACTTAAGACCGCTATAGTGGATCAGGGATGGCTATAGCGGGCCGATGGTTTTAATGCAGAAACTTTCCCAAAACAGATCAGTTTTCGACAATTCATTTTAGGAGAAGGTCTAGGCAATTCCACGCATTTTTCTTCTTTTTTCCATCGAAATTCTAACTTAAGGTAAGGTTCTTGTTCCCCAATCTTTGTTATACGTTTCCTATGCAGTAGAATTTCTAGGAGGGAATTTGGGGAAAGGTTGAAATACTAGGAATGGTAGAATTCGGGGAAGAGAGGGGATTCCAAGCATGTATGTTCTTGGGTACTGATAAAAATATATTTTTATGATCATAGGTTGGTTAATTCTCTGTTTTTACTCGTAAAAATGATAGAACTAGGAGAATTAATGGTGGAAAAGCCCAAAAAAAGGATGGGATGATCATGGGTGGCCTGGGGTTTGGGGATTTGGTATAATCTGGGTAATGTGCAGGCCTTGTGTGTTAATTGTATGTACTTGTGTGTTGTTTTAGACCAAGAACGAGAAACGTATCCGAAACACGGGAAATCTCGGGTTGAATAGATCTTGGATTCATTTCGAGGTAGGTGATGGCTTACAATTTCTGTGAATGTTGTATATTCATGTGCTTGTATCTAGGTGATTGTATGAATTACATTGCTTAGGAAAGTTGTGTAGAATGTCTAGGGTTCCTGCTTTACAGTCTGTGGTTGAACGTTATTTTCTTGTTGGTTTACAAGTTGTGTGTTCATGCATTTGACTGTGGATTATTGACATTCGGTTGGCTCGGGTACCATGCCTGGTATGGGTATTACAAATGGTTGGCACGGGTACCACGCCTGGTACGGGTATAACAATTGGTTGGCATGAGTACCACGCCTGGTACGGGTTTACTTTTGTTGCAAGATTGCATTGTTATTATTGTGTTGCATTTATTGATATTGGTTCCATTGATTGATATTGGTTCCATGAGTGGACCGGGATGCTTATTGAAATGTGTTATTGGTTTGGTGGTCCTTGAGAGGTTGGGAAAATTCTGGTTAACTGTTGTGTTGGTCTTGGTGTAGGCCGGGTTGTCCATTGACATTTATGTTGGTCTTGGCTTAGGCCGGGTTGTTCATTGACTTTGTGTTGGTCTTGGTGTAGGCCGGGTTATTCATTGACATTGTGTTGGTCTTGGTTTAGGCAGGTTTGATTCAAGGTACATGTGTGTAGTCTAGAGGGGGGTCCTAAGATGGGTCTGGGCTAGACAGAAAGGTATAGTTAATGGTAAGTGGTGGTGGCTTAGAGTTAGGGGGGTGGATTTCATGCGGGAACATGCTAAGTAGAGACTAGGAGTCTAGGTGTGTCTGTGACTATTATGCATGTTTTCCATACCTTCTACTTGATATTATTGAACTGCTTATACACTGTTTATTGTGTACTGATACTGCACTTGCTTGTCTTTTGGTGAGTACAGGAAATCTTCCAGCGGCTGAGACGTGACCTCATCTTTAGCGCCGACGATTTCTGACTTCAAGGGTGAGCTGTTTGATCAAGCTACCTTGGGCTTATCTTTAGAGTTGTAGTCCACTTGTTTCGGACTTGAACTATTTCATATTTTCTTTTGGGGGTTGCATCCCCGTATTCTAGATATTGGTAGTATGTTTGGTACAATGACTTTCAGTTCCTGGGAGGGATTTTCGCAGGATTATTAATGACATAGTTCCTTGATTATTTAATTTTTAGTTTTTTTTTCTGTTTGCTAGTTTTAGGCTGTTAGTCTAGGCAAAGGGTTGAACTCTACTGGTTTGCTCATCCAGGGGTTGGGTGGGTGCCACTCACGACGGTTTGGGTCGTGACAAAGATGGCATAAAGGCGGTTCTGGCACTTACCACAAAAACTAGAAGTTGTGCCCTGCTGGGCTAGTTGACCTCCTGAAGCTGTTGGGGTAGACTGAGTCCTACCTCCCTGTCCCTTCCTAGTCGAAGGGCACTCCCTAATCGATTTCCAGTCTAACCACATCCAAAAAAACTGCCTGAACTGGTTAGACACTCATTGGGGTGACTCTTTTCACACTTGGCACAAGAAGGGTAAGAGGCACCCTTTGCAACACTCCCCTGCGACTGAGAACCAACTCCCCTACCAGTCTGATCATGGTGAGGCCTGGAGGCCTGGGTGGGAGTACTAGCTGAATAGTGAATGGGGACTAATGATTTCTTCTGAAAGGAAGAGCGATGTCCACTTTCGGACCTCTGATGACTGAAACCTGAACCTTCAGATCTAGCCCTCTTGTTCTCTTTATCCATCTCCCTAAGTCTGTCTCCCTCGATCTGGTGAGCGTAGGTCATGGTCCTGTAAATAGTCATATCACCCAACAGCATGGCGGACCTACACTCCTTCTTTACTAAATTTGAAACCCTATAGATAAATCTGCTCATCTGATCATGCAGGTCCGCTACCATAGAAGGGGCATACATAGACAACTAAGTGAACTTCAAACTGTACTCCTAAACAGTTATCGATCCCTGTCTCAAGTTCACGAACTCCTCAACCTTAGCTTGCCTCAACTCTCGTGGAAAGAACTGGTCGAGGAAAGATCCCTCAAAGCACTCCCATGTCATAGGGACCACGTCCCTAGCTCTAGTCTATTTCCATTGCGTGAACCAGATATGAACTACATCCTTAGCTGATAGGACGCAAGCTCGACACTCTCAACTCCAGCAACCTGTATCACCTCGAAGATCTTCTTCACTTCATCCACAAAGCTAAGAGGGTCTTTACCCACCTTCAAACCCCAGAACTCCAGTGAGTTCATACGGATGAAATCTCAAACTCGAGATGCCCCTCCACCGTGAGGGTGAACGAGAGAAGGAGCCTGTTGATTGGCTTGGGTAGCCATAGTCTGAGCCAATAGGTGAATCAAATTTTGAAACTCCACATTCGTGACCTCGGGGGCCGGAACTGGAGGGACAACATTCCGAGTGGCTCGGGGAGGCATAGCACGTTGTGGAGGCATAATCTGAAATGTAACCAGAATGGATAGAGGAGTAACAAAGTTAACTCTATCACACGATACAGATCATGAAAGAACTGAACTTTTTCCTAAGACATCTCATAGCTTCCCTCTCATACGTGTGGCACACTTCACACTCATGAAAGAAATTCTATTCGATGCGACTTCAGACACCCTAGGACTCTTGAACCTGAAGCTTTGATACCAAGTTTGTCATGCCTCGAGGTTACCCCCTAGACGTTACACGGGATACGAGGCACGAATGCCCTTGAATAACCCTTGGTCATAGCATACTCAGATATATCCATTCAAAAAGCATAGCGGAAGCATACTAGTTAAAGATAGGCAACAATAACTGGAATGAGAACAAGTCTAAGAAGTACCAACTCCATACATCAGAATACAAGTCTAGCTATGTTTGAAGCCTCTAAGCTATCATAAGAGCTGATGGGACAAGACCCAAACTAGCTCGAGAAATCCAAAGAAGACAACATAAGGGAAATAAGTCTAATACTGGGCCTCGGATAATGAGGTCTCAACATTGGAATCTGGGACTCCGGCGATATCTAGCCACGAGTATGAGGGAACTGGCTTGAATCTGCATCATCAAAGGAAGCAGCGCAAGATATGCGTCAGTACTATAGGATGTACCGAGTTTATAAGAGATGCATGAAAATAATGAAAATATGCTCAAAACATGTATAAGAACTTAGTTCATGCATAAATGAAGGTTCATAGTGAATGTCATAAATAGAATAACAAATCATGAAATAAAGTCAAAACTCAAAGTAGATATCATAAATTTTAAATAAGTCAAAACCTTTCATACGGGAGTTTCTTATAACCGATAATATACCATGTGAGCTACATGGAATCTAACTATATAACCCTAGTTAGAAAAGCTGGCCCGAACCATGCCAAAGCACGGGCCACCATACCCAACTATATAACCCTAGTTGGCAAAGCTGTTTTATTCCCCGCTAAGGCAAGGACACCATTAATCAAGATATGGATCCACTCTCATAAGCCCATAGGTCAAATCATAACCTACGCTGGCAACACAATTTTTGGACTTGGGTAATCGAACCCTCATCACTCGGTGCTAAATACTACTCCCAAAATATGCATATAGCTCATAAGTTTATGAAGGTATAATCAAATACCAAATCTTCTTTGAAAAGCATGAAGACACATCGGGTTCCATGCAATTCTCATATCATAGTTCTTAAAATAAAGCATAGCCATAATTCAAATGATACTTTTCCTTCTAAATTCATAATTGAATAATTAGGCATGTAATTCCATAAATTGATAAAGTCATGATATCTAATCATGCCCAATTTCACTTGAAAACATGTAATTTAAGGGAATCATGCTAGAAATTAACTTTACTGCTTGAACTATTAAACCCAATAAAGGAATCATGATCAAATCATAAATAAGTAATACGAAACCATAAATTTAGACATAGAAACTGATTTCACACAATTTTCCCCAATTTAGATCAAAACCCTAAATTCACAAGTTAATAATTCAAAATAAGAATTGGAGATTTTAGGCACAAGGGTGAGAGGAACCCATTGTTGAATACCCACATACCTTGATGAGAACTAACCCACAAGAAATTGAAAAGATTAGGAGACTTGGCCTTGGATCTTGAGACTTGGAGCTTGGAGAAGAACTTTTCCCAATTTGGTGGATGAATGAAGCATAATGAGAAGCTTAGACTAAATGGGGTAGAAACCCTTCTCAAAGAAGTCAAAACGACATCATTTAGGAGTTAAAAGGGTGGGAAATAACTAAAATACCCCTAGAATATAATTAGGAAAAAGCTATTAAAAGTCGACCTTCAGGAATCATGGGTGGATTCCACGGGCCGTAGAATAAACCACGGCTCGTGGTTTCCATCCGTGGTTCCTGGCCAACTAGACAGCCTGCAGAAGGTAAACCACGAGTCAATAAGATGACTCGTCAACTGAACGACGACCCGTCGACTCGAACCATAGTGTAACACCCCAGAAACTGATCCAGCTTTTAAACTCAGAACTTGCAGAGATTTTTGAACTTCCAGGGATCACGGGTCAAGTCCACGAGCTGTGGGTGGTTCCACGATTCATGGAACTGACTCGTGATTCCAGTCTTGCAGACCATCCTCAGGTCTGAGAACCACGAGTCAGGTTCACAGTTCGTGGAAGTTTCCACGGGTCGTTGAACAAACCTGTGGAACTCAGATAGAGAGTGTTCAGGTGCCCTAATTCCCACGACTTGATTTTATGACCCATGGAGGATTCCACGAGTCATCCTATAGAGTCGTACGGAACTTTCAATAGCCTAAAATCTTGGGCAGTTTCCACGAGAAGGAACCATGAGTCATGGTTGGATCTATGAGTCGTAGACTCTACCCGTGGAACCTGAGGCCAAATTTTAACTAATCTTTTTCCTAATTAAGTACCAGGGGTATTTTAGTTATTACCCACTCTTTTACTCCTAAATGATGTCATTTTGACTATTTCAAGAAAAAATTTCACCCTCATTATCCTAAGTTCCTTCTCATTACTTCACTCATCTCCCAAAAAGGGAAAATTCTTCTCCAAGCTTCAAGTCTCAAGCTCCAAGTTCAAGCCTCCTAAGTCTTTCCAATTCAAGTGCGTTATCTTCAATCAAGGTATGTGGGTAATCAACAATGGGTTCCTTTCACCCTTGTGCTCAAAACCCCTAATTCAAATTTTGATTTCATGGTCTTCAAATTAGGGTTCTTATCTAATTCTCATAGGTTTTGCTAAATATGGTCTTCTCATGATTTGATTATAAAATTACTATTAAAATTCCATGATTTTATATGGGTTTTTACATGTTAACTCTTATTTCATGAATTGAAGTTTAACCATGGAAATTCTTACATGCATAAAGTTGATTTAAGCAAATTGGATTTTGATAGTATGTTCCTTATGGGTTTTCAAGCATGTGCATGCCTAGTTCCTATGTTCTATGAAAATATATGTATTATGAAATTGAACTAGAGTCATGCAAAGTTTTACAAGTCATGAAGTATGCAAATTTTACAAGTTATGAAGTATTATGCAAGACAAGACACCCGATGTTCCATTAATGCTCATGAATCAATTTCTAAACCCTAATTCATGAGTAGTATGACGATCCTGGGTATGAACACATTATGAACAAAATTGGCATCAGATATGTCACATGTATATAAGCTCATGTTATATATTTTGGGAGTAGTATTTAGCACACCGAGAGACGAGGGTTAAGATAACCCAAGTCCAAAACTACGTTGCCACCGTAGGTTGCCCTTTGTGGCTTATCATGACAGGATCCTGGTACGATATGGTTCTAACCTTGGTCGGTTAGGACAACTCTTTTTTAGTGGGGGTACATGACACTGGACTCCATGTAGCTCAGCATGGTTTATTGTCGGTTAAGAGAAACTCCCACATGTTTATTTTCAAGCTATGAAGTTATATGATTCTATACTATGAAACTTAAGCTTTATTTCATGTTTCATGTTTTATACCTTGATATTTACTCATGTTCTTTCTTTTCGTAACAAGTTCATTCTTAAACATATTTTAAACTAATTATATCACAATTCATACATTGCTCGCATATTCGGTACATCCTATAGTACTGACACATATCTTGCGCTGCATCCTTTGATGATGCAGATTCAGGAGTCCCTTCCCAGGCATGTGGCTAGAGCTTCCAAGCCACTCTATCTGTCAGTTGTGTGTGAGTCCTCTTAGGCCGAGGACTAGTCATGTTATTAGCTTGTGTTAGATTTTCATTTCCGTACTTTGAGTTAACTAGGGTCTTGTCCTAGCACCTCTTCATGTCATAAGTAGAGGTTTTTCAGACATAGACAGTATTCGAGTCTTTTGGATCTTGTATGCCTATTTGGCTTGACTATCCATTTATGCTATTCTAACTTTATCTATTATGCTTTCGCTTTTTTTTTTGTTATGCTTGAGAATTCTATGACCAAGGATTATCTTGGGGCACTTGTGGTCCCAAGTCCCGTGTTACGTCTAGGGGGTAACCTCAGGGCGTGACACGTAGTTTCTGGGAAATATGCAATCATTTGAATCAAGTTTTACGAGTTACAGGATGGTCTGTAGTTCAAACTATGGGTCATGGAAACCATTCGTCATTCCTGAAGGACTTAGAAGGTCTCAGATCAGGTTCCATGAATCGACAGGATGGTCCGTCTTTCAAACGATGGTTTGTAGACTGAACTCGTAATTGCTGGAAACTTAGGATTTTTCAGAGATTTCAATTTAGATAGTTGGATCAATTGAGAGGGAAGCTATGAGATGTCTTATAAAACTTCACTTCTTTCATGATCATGTCATGTGATAGAGCTTAACTCTTATGTTCCTCTAATCCTCTCTTGTACATTTTAGATTATGCCTCCTCGATGTGATATGCCTCCCCGAGCCACTCGAAATACTGCTCCTCCCGTTTTGGTCCCCAATGTCATGAATGAGGAGTTTAAAAATGCCATCCATTTGCTAGAGCAGACTTTAGCCACTCAGGACAATCAGCAGGTTCCTGCCCCAGTCCACTCTCAAGGTGTTGTAGCGGCCCGAGTTTGTGACTTTGTCTGAATGAACCCACCCCAATTTTGGGGTTCGAAAGTGAGTGAGGACCCGCTCAACTTTATTGATGAAGTGAAGAAGATCTTCGAAGTTATGCAAGTGGTTGGGGTTGATTGTGTTGAGCTTGCATCCTCTCAACTCAAGGATGTAGCTCATATTTAGTTCACGTAATGGAAGGAGGTTAGGGTGAGGGACGCGGTCCCCACAACTTGGGAGTGTTTCGAGAGGGCCTTTCTTAATAGGTTCTTTCCCCGAGAGTTGAGGCAAGTGAAGCTAGAGGAATTCGTGAACTTGAGATAGTCGATGTCAGTTCAAGTGTATAGTGTGAAGTTCACTTAGTTATCTAGATATGCTCCCTCCATGGTAGCGGACCCGCATGATCAAATAAGCAAGTTTATTCATAGGGTTTCTGATGTGGTGAAGATAGAGTGTAGGTCTACCTTATTGTTGAGTGATATAAATATTTCCCGACTCATGACTCATGCCCATCAGATTGAGAGGGACAAGATAAGGGAGATGGCGAGGGAGAACAAGAGAGATATATCCAAGGGATCAAGTTTTGGTCATCACAAGTCCGGAGGTAGACATCACTCTTCTTTCCATAAGAAGTCATCAGGATATGTGCATTCTTCTGCTAGTGCTCCTACCCAGGGTCAGAGGCCTCGTCATGATCAGGGTGGTAGAGGACCTGGTTCCTATTCCCAGTCTCAGGGAAGTATTGCTAAGGGACCTCCCCATCCTAGTCGCAACAAGTGTGGGAAGAATCACCCGGGAGAGTGTCATTTTGGCACGGGTGCATGCTTTGGGTGTGGTTATGCTGGACACTTGATTAGAGATTTCCTTTTAGCTAAGAAGGGGCAGGGAGGTGGTAGAACTCAGTCTAACCCAGCAGCTTCAGGAGGTAGACCAGCCCAGCAGGGCACAGCTTCTAGTTCTGGTGGTCAGTGCCAGAACCTCCTTTACGTTGTGTCCTCTCATCAGGACCAGGAGGGTTCCCCAGATGTTGTCACTAGTATGTTGAAAGTCTTCTCTTTTGATGTGTATGCTTTGTTGGACCCCGGTGCTTCTTTATCTTTTGTAACCCCTTATATAGCATGCAAGTTCGAAGTTTGTTCTGAATTACTTTTAGAACCCTTTTGTGTTTCTACTCCTATTGGTGAGTCAGTCTTAGCCAAAAGGATCTACCAAAATTTCCCTATATCAGTCCTTCAAAGAGTCACTTTAGCGGATCTAGTAGATTTGGAGATGACTGATTTTGACGTCATTCTTGGTATGGATTGGTTGTATGCATGTTATGCTTCTATTGATTGTCGTACTCAGGTTGTCAGTTTCAAGTTTCCTAGTGAGCACATTTTAGAATGGCAAGGTAGTCCCCCTTCCTCGAAAGGTCATTTCATATCTTACCTTAAGGCTAGGAAAATGATCTCAAAGGGGTATGTTTATCATATAGTACGGGTTATAGACACAGAGTTCGAAACCCCATACCTTCAGTTTGTTCCTATTGTGAATGAATTTCTAGAAGTGTTTCCCGAGGATTTGCCTAGAGTCCCTCCCGAGCGAGAGATTGACTTTGGGATAAATCTTCTTCCGGATATGAATCCTATCTCTATTCCTCCCTATAGAATGGCTTCCGTGGAACTCAAAGAGTTAAAAGATCAGTTGAAGGATCTTCTTGATAAAGGTTTCATCAGGCCTAGCATTTCTCCATGGGGTGCCCCAGTTTTATTTGTTCAAAAGAAAGATGGTTCTATTAGAATGTGTATTGACTACCGTCAGTTGAACAAGGTCACAATCAAGAACAAATACCCCATTCCTAGGATTGATTCTTCAGGGTGCTAGTTTCTTCTCCAATATCGACCTTAGATCCGATTATCATCAGCTTCGTGTTAGAGAGTGTGATATCCCAAAGACAGCCTTCAGGACTCGGTATGGTCATTCTGAATTTGTTGTGATGTCTTTTGGTCTAACGAATGCTCCTACAACCTTTATGGATTTGATGAACCATGTGTTCAAACAGTACCTGGATATGTTTGTGATTATTTTCATTGATGATATCCTCATCTACTCTCGGAGTGAGGAGGAGCAAGTAGACCACTTGAGAGTTGTGTTGCAAACTCTCAAGGATAGACAGTTGTTTGCTCAGTTTAGCAAGTGTGAGTTATGGATGCAGTCAATTGCCTTTTTGGGTCATATTGTGACTAGTGATGGTATCCGAGTTGATTCTCAAAAGCTAAAGGCAGTAAAAAACTGGCCTAGACCCACTTTCCCATCTGATATTAGGAGCTTTTTGGGTTTGGCTGGTTACTACAGGAGGTTTGTGGAAGGATTTTCTTCTATTGCTGCCCCTTTGACCCGATTGACTCAGAAGAAGGTAAAATTTCAGTGGTCTGACTTGTGTGAGAAGAACTTTCAGGAATTGAAGACTAGATTGACTACATCTCCAGTGCTAGCTCTACCCGAGGGCCTAGATGATTTTGTTATGTATTGTGATGCTTCTAGGATTAATTTGGGTTGTGTTTTGATGCAGTGTGGTAAGGTGATTGCTTATGCTTTGAGGCAGCTTAAGACTCATGAGAAGAACTATCCTACTCATGATCTTGAGTTGGCAGCCGTGGTCTTTGCTTTGAATATTTGGAGACATTATTTGTATGGTGTGCATGTGGATGTATTCACCGATCATAAGAGTCTTTAGTATGTGTTCACTCAAAAGGAATTGAATTTGCAACAAAGGAGATGGCTTGAGCTCCTTAAGGATTATGATATGAGTGTGCTTTACCATCCGGGTAAGGCCAATATCGTGGCGGATGCTTTGAGTAGACTGTCCATGGGAAGCCTGTCTTCTATTAAAAATGGGAAGAAGGAATTGGTTAAGGAGGTTCATAGGCTAGCTCGGTTGGGAGTTCTCCTTATGGACTCGACAGAAGGTGGTGTGATTGTACAAAATGGTGTTGAATCATCTTTGGTAGCTGAGGTGAAGGAAAAGTAAGACAAGGATCCCATTCTACTTCAGCTTAAGGGTGCAATTCATCAGCAGCGGGTGGAAGTTTTCTCCCAAGGAGAAGATGGTGTGCTTCATTATCAGGGTCGCTTATGTGTGCCAGATGTAGATGGGTTGAGACAACAAATTGTGACTGAGGCTCACAGTTCTAGATATTCCATTCATCCGGGTGCTACTAAGATGTACCGTGATCTACGGGAAGTCTTTTGGTGGAATGGTATGAAGAGGGACATAGCTGGGTTTGTGGCTAAGTGTCCCAACTGTCAACAAGTAAAGGTGGAGCATCAAAGGTCGGGTGGCATGATCCAAGATATCAACCTTCCCACTTGGAAATGGGAGGCAATCAATATGGACTTTATTACTGGCTTGCCTCGTACTCAAAGGCAACATGATTCCATTTGGGTGATTGTCGATCGGATGACCAAGTCATCCCACTTCTTGGCTGTTAGGACTACCGATTTAGCAGACAATTATGCCAGACTCTACATTCGGGAGATAGTTTGATTGTATGGTGTTCCCTTGTCTATCATTTCTGATAGAGGTCCTCAGTTTACATCTCAATTTTCGAGATCGTTTCAGAAAGATCTTGGTACCCAGGTGAAGCTTAGCACAACTTTTCACCCTCAGACAGATGGCCAGGTGGAGCGTACTATTCAAACGTTGGAGGATATGTTGAGAGACTGTGTTATCGACTTCAGAGGTAATTGGGACGATCACTTACCTCTTATCGGGTTTGCCTATAACAACAGCTTTCACTCTAGCATCCAAATGGCTCCGTATGAGTCACTTTATGGTCGGAGATGTAGGTCTCCTATTGGTTGATTTGAGGTGGGTGAGGCAGCCTTGATTGGTCCAGATTTGGTTCATGAGACTATGGAGAAGGTTCAGTTTATTAGGGAGAGGTTGAAGACCGCTCAGAGTTGACAGAAATCTTATGCGGATGTGAGGATAAGGGAGTTGGAATTTGAAGTTGATGACTGAGTTTTCCTAAAGGTGTCACCCATGAAGGGTGTGATGAGGTTTGGCAAGAAAGGAAAGCTTAGTCCCCATTTTGTAGGTCTTTATCGGATTTTTAGGAGAGTTGGTAACATTGCGTATGAGTTGGAGTTTCCAATGGAGTTGGAAGCGGTTCATCTAGTTTTTCATGTTACCTTGTTGAAGAAGTGTGTTGGTGATCCGAGCTTGATTGTCCCTTTGGAGGATGTGGATGTGAAGGATAGTCTCACCTATGAGGAAGTTCCCATAGAGATCCTTGATCGTCAGATTCAGAGGTTGAGAAATAAAGAAGTTGCTTCGGTAAAGGTTCTCTGGAGAAATCAGCTTGTCGAAGGAGCTACTTGGGAAGCGGAAGATGCCATGAAGGCCAAATATCTCCATCTATTTACTTCTGATTCCACTCCATCTTGAGGTAATAGTTTCATCCTTAGTATGTTCCTCCGTTTTTGTTCCATCTGTTACTCTCATGATCCTAGCATGCATTCATGTTTTTGAAGTTGATTTAACCATGTTTTAAGTTGGAAAGTTCAGTTTTCATGTTTATTCCTTGATTTCCATGTTTTATTGCTGGTTGGGATGTTTTCTCTTCAGTTTCCCTTGCTTAGTCTTCATTCGAGGAAGAATGATCCCAAAGGGGGAGGTATTGTAACACCCAAGAAACCGATCCAGCTTTTAAACTCAGAACTTGTAGAGATTTTTGAACTTCCAGGGATCACGGGTCAAGTCCACGAGCCGTGGGTGGTTCCACGATTCGTGGAACTGACTCGTGATTCCAGTCCTGCAGACCATCCTCAGGTCTAAGAACCATGAATCAAGTTCACGGTTCATGGAAGTTTCCACGGGTTATGAAACCAACTTGTGGAACTCAGACAGAGAGTGGTCAGGTGCCCTAATTCCCATGACTTGGTTCTACAACCCGTGGAGACTTCCACGGGTCGTCCTGTAGAGTCATAGGGAACTCTCAGCAGCCTGAAATCTTGGGTAGTTTCCACGAGAAGGAACCACGAGTCATGGTTGGGTCTATGAGTCGTAGACTCTACCCGTGGAACCTGAAGCCAAATTTTAAATTATCTTTTTCTTAATTAAGTCCCAGGGGTATTTTAGTCATTACCCACTCTTTTAACTCCTAAATGATGTCGTTTTGACTATTTCAAGAAAAAATTTCACCCTCATTATCCTAAGTTCCTTATCATTACTTCACTCATCTCCCAAAAAGAGAAAATTCTTCTCCAAGCTTCAAGTCTCAAGCTCCAAGTTCAAGCCTCCTAAGTCTTTCCAATTCAAGTGGGTTATCTTCAATCAAGGTATGTGGGTAATCAACAATGGGTTCCTTTCACCCTTGTGCCCAAAACCCCTAATTCAAATTTTGATTTCATGGTCTTCAAATTAGGGTTCTTATCCAATTCTCATGGGTTTTGTTAAATATGGTCTTCTCATGATTTGATTATGAAATTACTATTAAAATTGCATGATTTCATATGGTTTTACATGTTAACTCTTATTTAATGAATTGAAGTTTAACCATGGAAATTCCTATATGCATGAAGTTGATTTAAGCTAATTGGATTTTGATAGAATGTTCCTTATGGGTTTTCAAGCATGTTCATGCCTAGTTCCTGTGTTCTATGAAAATATATGTATTATGAAATTGAACTAGAGTCATGCAAAGTTTTACAAGTCATGAAGTATGCAAATTTCACAAGTTATGAAGTATTATGCAGGACAAGACACCCGATATTCCATCAATGCTCATGAATCAATTTCTAAACCCTAATTCATGAGTAGTATGATGACCCGGGGTATGAACACGTTATGAACAAGTTTGGCATCAGATATGTAACATGTATATGAGCTAATATTATATGTCTTAGGAGTAGTATTTAGCAGCGAGAGATGAGAGTTCAGATAACCCAAGTCCAAACTATGTTGCCACCGTAGGTTGCCCTCTATGGCTTATCATGACAGGATCCTGGTACGACATGGTTCTAACCTTGGCCAGTTAGGACAACTCTTTTCAGTGGGGGTACATGACACCGGACTCCATGTAGCTCAGCATGGTTTAATGTCGGTTAAGAGAAACTCCCACATGTTTATTTTCAAGTTATGAAGTTATATGATTCTATACTATGAAACTTAAGCTTTATTTCATGTTTCATGTTTTATACCTTGATATTTACTCATGTTCTTTCTTTACATAACAAGTTCATTCTTAAACATGTTTTAAACTGATTTTATCATGATTCATGCATTGCTCGCATACTCGATACATCCTATAGTACTGACGCATATCTTGTGCTGCATCCTTTGATGATGCAGATTCAGGAGTCCCTTTCCAGGCACGTGGCTAGAGCTTCTAGGACAGTCTATCTGTCAGTTGTTGGTGAGTCCTCTTAGGCCGAGGACTAGTCATGTTATTAGCTTGTGTTAGCTTTTCATTTCCGTACTTTGAGTTAGCTAGGGTCTTGTCCTAGCAACTCTTCATGTCATAAGTAGAGGTTTTTCATACATAGACAGTATTCGAGTCTTTTGGATCTTCTATGCCTATTTGGGTTGAGTATCCATTTATGCTATTCTGACTTTATCTATTATGCTTCCGCTTATCTTTTGTTATGCTTGATAATTCTATGACAAAGGGTTAGCTTGGGGCACTTGTGGTTCCAAGTCCCGTGTTACGTCTAGGGGGTAACCTTGGGGCATGACACGTAGCTTCTGGGAAATATGCAATCTTTTGAATCAAGTTCTACGAGTTACAGGATGGTCCGTAGTTCAAACTATGAGCTGTGGAAACCATTCGTCATTCCTGAAGGACTTGGAAGGTCTCAGATCAGGTTCCACGAATCGACAGGATGGTCCGTCTTTCAAACGATGGTCCGTAGACTGAACTCGTAATTCCTGGAAACTTAGGATTTTTCAGAGATTTCAATTTAGATATCTGGATCAATTTCTAGGGTGTCATAGTATTATTATAAGCGAACTCTGCTAAGGCTAAGAACTGGTCCCAGTGACCTTCGAAGTAAATAACACAGGCCCACAACATATCCTCCAGAACCTGAATTGTGTGCTTCGACTGACCATCTGTATGGGGTGAAAATCAGTCCTAATCTCAACTCTAGTACCCAAGTCTCTCTGAATAGACCTCCAAAAACACAAAGTAAACTGAGTACCATGGTCAGAAATTGGTGCCCCATGCAAACAGACAACCTCACGGATGTAGATCTGAGCCAACCTCTCAGAACTGTTGGAAATCTGAACTGGCAAAAATTAAGCAGACTTCATCAACCAATCCACAATGACCCAAATAGCATCAAATTGCACAAATTACCTGGCAAGCCTACCACAAAGTCCATAGCTATCCGCTCTCATTTTCACTCTGAAATGGGTAGCCTTTAAGTCAAACCACTTGGTCTCTGGTGCTCAAACTTCACCTGCTAATAGTTCAAGCACCTAGACACGAAATTTGAGATATCCCTCTTCATCCCACACCACCATTAGTGCTACCTCAAGTCATGATACATCTTAGCTGCCCCGGGATGAATGTAATACCTAGAACGATGAGCCTCCTCCAAAATCAATCTAACTAGGTCACCAACTCTAGGAACCCAGATATGACCCTCAATCCTCAGAACAACCTCTGAATTTAAGGTCACCTTCCTAGCCTCATCGTTCAACATCTTGTCATGAATGATCCTCAACCTCACATAATCAAACTGCTGCACCCGAATCTACTCCAACAAGGAAGATCTAGCCTCAACACAAGCAAGAATATGCCCGGCTATGAAATGTCAAGTCTAACCAACCTGTTAGCCAAGGACTGGATTTCTTAAGCTAAGAGTCAATCCTCTGTTGCTAAGAATGCCAAGCTACCCATAATCACTGCCTTTCAGCTTAAGGCATTCACTACCATATTTGCCTTGCCCAGATGATAAAGGATGGAGATATCATAGTCCTTCAGTAACTCCAACCACCTGCGCTGTCTCAAATTTAGGTCCTTCTGGATGAAGATGTACTGAAGATTATGATGGTCAGTGAAGATCTCACAATGCATGCCATACAGATAATGCCTCCAAATCTTCAATGCGAAGACCGTCGCTGCTAACTCTAAATAAGAAATGGGGTAGTTTCTCTCGTGAACCTTCAACTGTCTAGAAGCATAAGTAATAACTCAGTCTTGCTGTATCAAAACACAACCCAAACCAACACTGGAAGCATCATAATACACTGTAAACCCCTAACCCTCAACTGGAAGAGTAAGAATCGGAGCTGAAATCAATAAGGCCTTGAGCTTCACAAAGCTCGCCTCACACTCATCTGACCACTGGAAGGGGATGTTCTTCCGAGTCAATCTAGTTAATGGAGTTGCTATAGAAGAAAACTCCTCCACAAATCGTCTGTAGTAACCTGCCAACCCAATGAAATTGTGAACCTCGGTAGGAGAAGTAGGCCTAGCCCAATCACGAACTACCGCAATCTTAGGTTGATGTACCACAATCCAATCCTTGGACACCACGTGCCCCAAGAATGCCACAGACTCAAGATAAAATTAACACTTAGTGAATTTGGCATATAACTAATGGTCTTGCAAGGTCTGAAGTACAACTCTCAGATGTTGCTCATGCTCCTCTCTACTCCTTGAATATACCAAGATGTCTGGATGAATACAATCATGAAGGAATCTAGGTACGCTTGTTTCATCAACTCTATAAAAGTTGTTGGGGCATTAGTCAACCCAAAACACATGACTAGGAACTCATAGTGGTCGTATTGTGTCCTTAATGCAGTCATTGGGATGTCTACAGCCTTAATCCTCAACTGGTGATAACCAGACCTAAGGTCTATCTTAGAGAAAACTGCTACACCCTGTAGCTGGTCAAAGAAATCATCACTATGCGGCATCGTATACCTGTTCATAGTTGTAACCTTATTCAACTGCTTGTAGTCGATACACATACACATGGACCCGTCCTTCTTCTTTACAAATAGAACTGGAGCACTCCATGAAGACACACTAGGCCTGATGAACCCTTTACTCAACAAATCCTTAAGCAGATCCTTAAGCTCCCTCAACTCGATTGGTGCCATCCGATATGGCAGAATAGAAATAGGCTGAGCGCCCGGCTCAATATTGATTGTAAAGTCAATATCACGATCAGGAGAAAGACCCGGTAGATCAAAATGAAACATATCTAAATACTCACAAACCACAGGAACTGACTCAAGTGAAGGTGTGGTGGAACTAGTAACATAGACGTAAGTAAGATAGGCCAAGCACCCCTTCCCAACCAACCATTGGGTGCTCAGGAAAGATATAACTCTCCTCGGCATATGGCTATAGGCACCCTTTCATACTATAGGAGGGATAACAGGTATCCATAGAGTAACGGTCTTGGTGAAGTAATCCAAGACCACATGGTAGGGAGACAACCAATCCATGCCTAAAATCACACTGAAATCCACCATATCTTGCAAAACCAGGTCTACCCACGTGTCATACCCCAGGATAGTCACCACAAAAGATTGGTATACATGATCTGATACTAATGAATCTCTTATTGGGTTATCTACATGCAAAGGCACTGGTAATAACTCATAAGAAGACCCCAAATGAGTAGAATAATAAGCAGAAACATACGAAAATATAAATCTCGGATCATATAATGCAAAAGTTGAATGATGGCAAATAGAGATCGTACATGTGATAATACCATCTGAAACCTCAGCCTCTAAATGGGTCAGAAATGCATACATATGGCCCCAACCTCCATGACCACCTAATCTACTAGACTGAGGACCTCCTCGAGTACCCTGGGGACCACTCCTACTACCCTGTGCACCGCCTCTGGCTGGTAGTGCTAGAGCCCTGGGGTCCTGAACCATCTGACCCTACTGACCGCTGTGCTTGAACCTCGGACAATCTCTAACAAAGTTCCCTAACTCACCAAACAAAAAGCACCCTCTGCCTGCCAAAGTTCAAACAGAAGAACCCGTTGAACCAAACTGGTCGCCACGGCCTAAATACTCGAAATGTTCACCATGAAAAGACTAAATCAAACATTGACTACTCTGACCTTCAGCAATCTATAATGCCGCTTTAACAGGCCAGCTTGACTAGAAACGCTGCTAATGCTGACCCCTACCAAAGTAGCCTCTGCCACGTGTCTATAAGTTGTTATAACTGCCCTGATGGTGGGACCTCTTATCGCTGCCCCTTTAAGTCCATAAAGTACACCCTTAATAGTGCGGGCATGATCCACTACCTCCAAGAATGAGTAATCCGAAGCTACCATACCCTCTGTAGCCAAATAAAGCTGTAAAGTCAAACGTTGAACAAAGTGATGCACTCTCTCATGCTCGGTGGGCAGAATCAGTATAGCATGTCTAGCCACCTCGTGGAAGCAAACATCGTACTCTAAAACAGACATGGAGCCCTGCTCCAACTTGGAAAACTGATCCATCAACTGTTATCTCAAGTTGTGTGGTATATACCATATAACGCTCAAGTAACACTCTTCATACAGAGGTGATAGCGATCATAAGAGAAAAATAAAATTTATAATTCTCGACAAGAGTCGGTGTCGATCCCACAAAGAATGGTAGAGTCGCCTCTAAGATTATCGTATATCAATCACCAATAATGTTAATATTCAAACAATAATAAAAGTAAAAAGGGGGGAAATCAGGAAATTGGGAAATCTATCACAATTCACAATTCAAGCAAAGCAATAAAGTAAATAAAGTATTGTGTCAAGAGAGAGGATGACTAGGGATGTGATCCGATGGGATTTAACCATGGGTCAAGGTACTCCCATAATTATGCAGATTCTTGTAAAATAACATGGATAGCATTGGTCTTAATTACGAATGTCAATCTTTTGATCCAACAATCATATTTCCAATGGTCTTTGTTCAAGCACCATGGTTTTGACAATAACCAACCAATTTTAGGCTTGGGAAAGTCACACTATTTCTAGCTTAGACTCTTAAATAGGTCTTTTCTGGCTAATTGAGCTATTTCTAGCCTCAATCTAAATGGAAATCCCAAGTACCCACTAGTGAATTCTCATCCAAAATTATGAACCTCTTTCTCAAGTAAGAACACAATCAAGTAATTTCAATCAATGTTTGCAACCATTAATTTTAGAGTTAGAACATGGAGAATTCACTAGATCCATATCAATTTAGAAATTATAAACACAATTAAGCAAGACCCATACCTAATTTCAAATACCCATCATCAACACACCCCTAGATAAGGAGACTAACAACTCATGCTAAAGGAAATAAAGAAGATACCAATTGTGTAATTCAATTTCTCTTTCATTAAAGAAGCTAATAACCAATATCCAAGCTCAATAGTACAATAATGGTGAATCCAAAAGGTTGAAGATGGAGAGAATGGAGTAAAACCCTCTATCTTTCCTTGGAAGAGAAAACTTATTTAATACTCAAAAAACTATTCAAAACTGTGAAAAAATATGCCTAAATTGGGTTTTAGAATGTTCCCAATTCATTATATAAAATGGACAAAAATGCCCCTCGGGAGCTGTGCACCACAATGTGCATTTTGCAGGTCTCATTATGCACGTTGCACAACTCTGTCCTAGCGGACCAGTGACTTGACTTGAACTTTGGGTGTTGTGCAACGTGGGGTGCGGACCACACCAGGCAGTGTGCATTTCGCATGATAGCCGCACCCCTCAGCAGAATCTTCTTTGGCTCTTGAACTCCATGCGAAGGGAGGTAGAGACCGCACCAAGGGTTGTGCGCATCGCACGGCGGCCGCACCTTTTGGCAGATTCTTCATTTCTTTTGCTCATCTTCACACTTTAACTCCTTTTGATCTCTTTTGGGTTCATTTCCTTGTTTTCTACTTCTGATCAAGAGTACCTATATTTGCATCAATAAAGGCCATAAAAACCTCTAAATCTCATTAAAATATGGAAATAATTCATTATTAAAGGCTTAATAAGTTGGTAGATTACTGACTCATCAAACCCCCAAACTTGAACTATTGTTTGTCCTCAAGCAAGATACTCACAAGGTAAGAAATAAATTATGCTCTAAAACTCAATTACAATGCACTTAAGATTAATCTATCCTAAAAACTAAGAAAAAATAACAAACAAAAAGACTTACACAAAAGACTCAACTACAATGCTCATCTCAAATTGGACCACCACACTCTCAAGGCAATTGATCATTTCAAAACTTTCATCAAAAGGACCTCATTTCTCATTCAAAAACAAGGGAATTTGCCATTCAAAACAAGATTAAGCTTCTCAAGTCATTGGCATGCACCTTCAAGGTTCGCCTCGAAATTCTCCACATAACTTGTCTCATTCATTCCTCTCAATTAAAATAGAGACTTAATATTTGAATTCGAGTGCATGATGCCAGTCACCACAAGAGAGAATCACACTCTCAATCATGCAATTCACAATACAAGGAATTATAAGAGAACCGAAGAGACTCTCACTCTCTCAAGGAAGTTCAAGTACACACATGTCAAATCATAGGCTTGCCCTTTATGTAATTCGCCACTAATGTAGATTTACCAAGCTCGAAATCACTAAGGACTTGCATGTTATGATGTTAGCTAGGGATAAGGTGTGGATTGCATTTGGCTCAAGTGACTACACCTCCCTAAGGCTCTTTTGTTATCATTTCAAACGCCGCTCACATTTTTAAACTTTGACTTCACCTTATTTCTCCCTCACACAACCCAAGCTTTTCCCTTCAATTTGATTACTCAACCTCCTTGTATCACCTTCACTTGGTAGCACCAATTATTTTCTTTTCATTTTGCTCATTGTATTGGATTTTGGAGCAATTTTCAATTCAACATAAGTTGCTACCATGCACTTGAAGTACATTCTTTTTCTTCTCCATATTGAGTACATACACCCCCAAACTTAGGCAATTGCATATTCTGTCAATTCAATCCCCCGCCCAAACATAGGCCTTTAGCCTATGTTTCACTTTTGAGCCATTAGGGAGGATGGGTGCTAGAATAGAGGTTCCAAAAAGGGTCAAGGTGTTAACAAAGTGCGAAAGAAAGGTCACAAGCTCAAAGGAGTTCGCTATGATAGATGTCAAGGAAAGTCATTTGGGTGAAGTGGCTATTCAAAAAGGGCCTAAGACCATCTTCTAAGCTCGGTCACATCTAGGATTTCACCTTGAATCATATTCAGGGCAAGTTCTAGACGACACGCTTGCACAAGAATCAAAGGATAGACTCAGTACACAAGGCATCATATCACAAGAATTTTCCACATTAGTCTCAAAATCAATTGAGACAAATGACTTTTGACAAGCTATTTCGAGTTCATTACACACTCGATTATGAATCAATCAAGCCAAACCAAGAGTGTGCAAATCATGACAAGAGAATGCTTAACTCAAAATTCATTTCCCTCTTTCCTCAACTTTCAAAAACTTCTTGCCAGTAAATTTTTTTAGTGGGTCCATTTTGGGACAAGAAAAGCACGGACCAAATCTAAAACTAAAACTTTGCATTTTTCCTTAAGAAAGTCACCTTTCAATCTATCATAGGGAAACACCAACCCAGTTCGACACAAAAAAAAACAAAAGAAAAACAAAGAAAAATATTTTCTCCTTGGGAAAGAACCGTGGTATTAAGAAAACTCTTGGTGTTTATTAACTAGTCTACTATTAACAAGGATATTAGAAACTCAAATGCTCAGGAATCATTTAAAAACAAGCCTCGGCGTAGGCCTTTTAGCGCATTTGCAAAGCATGGGTATTGAAACAAAAGGATCATGTAAGACCAACCCGATGATATCACAAAAATTTAAAAACATCATGCCCGGTGAGGGCACAGTTAAGCACTAAACAACAAACTAAAATAAATAAAAGGCCCGTCAAGGGCAATGTCACAATCATCCAAAACAATGCCCGACAAGGGCCAATTAAACTGTCTAACAGGAAAAGAAAGGCCCGACAAGGGCAATAAAATATCTCAAAGGCCAACACGGGCAACCAAAAAAGAAATATAAAATAACACCACCTCCCCCATGAAAATAAGTATTAACCTAAATTATTTAAGCTCAAAGAAGAAAGGAAAGGGGTGCAATCACTCCCTGGGAGGAATATGCCTCATCATCATCTGTTGCCTCTGCACTAGTGCCTGCATCACCCTTTCGGGAGTGCGAAGTGATTGTGGACTCTTTGAGAACCCGCTGAAACTCTAGGTCTTAATAATCAACTAGCTACACAGCCTCATCATTAGGTAGCTCTGCCTCATCATCATCATAAGTGGCAAGCAAATCATCCAAGGAATCGAGAGTGTGCCGGGGTATGGGCATGGCACTCAAATCTTCCTCCTAGACTGGTTCCTTCCCCTTAGCCTTGTTAACATTCTTCTAGATTGCCTTGACGGAACCCTTAATGACATCCACCCTCTGGCAGAGTTTGGTCACACTGTCTATCACTCCCTTGATGGACTTCTTGACAGCCTTGTCAATCAACCCGAGCAGCCTATTCGCTAAGTCATTTAACTGGCTATTGTGATTATAGGTCTTGTCCACTATGTCTGGAGGCTACTCTTGGTCAATGGCCCTTTAGCTATAGTAGCTACTGGGGTAGGTGATTATGAGGCTATCCGAGAAGGAGAGGAAGCATTTGCTTTAGCATCAAAATCATCAACCTCAACCTCCTCTGAGGGATCCATCCTTCGCCTTTTGAATCGAGGAGCATCTCTGTTAGTTTTCTTATCAAGGTCCAACACACCAGTGGCAGGGGTAGGAGCGTCATAGTTTAAGTAAGGGATGCTAGCACTTGCACAAAGCTTGTTGATGAGCACAGGATAGGGGAATGCATCCCTTCTCTCACATGTTTTTCTCTTCATCACCAAGGCGGCTATATCCCCAAAGTTAACGTGATATCCTGCCATAATTGAGGCTACCAAAATAGCTCCATCCTGGGTGACCTTTTGGTCATTCTAAAAATACAGGAAGTGAGAGAAGACAAAATCATACCAAAGACGATCCTCAAAGTACAGAGTCTGCCTCAGAATATCTCCTCCAATGGTGGTGCATATAGGTGTGTCAGGAGCTATAATAGAGGCAGCCCAAGCAAAAGGCTTCTGGGTGGCAGTCAACTTAGCCATTAGTGTAGGTACGGGATAAATTGGGAAACTCCAATAGATGACATTTATAGCTGCTAGAGTGATGCGGTCTTCCTTGCCTCTAACAATGACAAACTCCAAATTGGGGAAGGTCTTTGCATTACCCTTATATCCTTTAGCGTCCTGCGTGGCTTGGTAAGAGGCAAAGAACTCCCAAACTATCTCCTTATAGTAGTTTATGGGCACCTCTTATAATGGTTGCCACTGTCGATTGGTGAACTATTTGGAGAAGTTGGCAAAATTATCACCCACAACAGGCAAGTTGAAACTCTGCTCCTCGTTGAGGCCTATTCTTGTCACGATCATAGACGACCTTCATACCTTCCACCCCAAAATGAATTTTCTCCTCCTCCGTGGCTGGTGAACGAGGAGTTGCTGGGGCTTTGTTCTTGCCCTTGGAGGTGGGAGTTGAAGAGGGATGAGTTGGTTGCCTTCGTGAACTTCTCCTTGCATTACCCCTGCCAAAATTCATAGTCTGCACATGGAGATCGTGAGTCCTCCAGGTCAAAGCAAAATATTTTTGGATTTTTGACATATGTAAAAGAAAAAAGCTTAAAAGAAGTTAATTAATAAGAAGGAATGGAATGCAATGAAGAAGAAAAATAAAACAGGTAACTGATAGCTCATGCGAACCACGTGTGAAACATACCAAGGATTGTGCATGTCACACGTGCATTCGCTTGAGCTAACAGAAACATGTGGTGATTTCTGGTATGAGGTGCAAAAGCTGGTGAAGACTACACCAGCAAAATTGTGCATCGCATCATGCTTTGGCCCTCAAATCAGTAAACTAGCAGCATTTATCCACAGTGTGTGGTGCCTTGTGCATTTTGCACATCAATATCTACGCGTCGCATCAGAAATGCACAAGGAAATAGTTGGAACTATTTTGTTCCTTATGTTCTTATGTGTTACGCATGTGATGCATAGAGCAAGATCTACGTTAAGCACTTGACACCAAGCAACAACACCAACAACTAATAATAGGGCAAAGCATGCGATGACCAAACCAAATCATCCGGGTACTCAGACTTCCCTGGAATCCATCAACATAATCAACATCAAAGGCTAGGCTCAACGATTTCCCTTAAGAAGAACGTTATACCATCTATCATTGGGAATATCAAGCCTTCAATTAAAATCAGCAAGCACATTCATTAATCCAACAATTTCATACCCCCCCAACCAACATCATACATACCCAACAAGATATTCAACATAGAACATGGGCACAATAGTAGTAATAATTTCAGCCCCAAACATCAAGACCTCACAAAAACCTCATGAAGATGATGATTTGTCCTTAAGAATGATGTCACCCAATCTATCATAGGGCCAAATCATGCACCAACACAAGTGGGATACTCAGACTTCACCCAGACCCATATTTGTTTAAGGCTAAAAATTACCACAAACAACATACATCATCATGACTTTAAGTTCTACCAAGTTTATCCTAAGCAAAATCAATAATATCACCAAAAATTGGGGATCCAAAATTTTTGGATCTCACCCAAAATCATCATGGCAATTTTAATGAGCATGCTTCACAATATGATTTCACAATCAATATAAAAACATGTATTTAACGTCGGAGAACTTACCACAAGTAAAGATTAGAATTAGGAGAGAAACAATTGAAGCTTTTTGAAGGCCAACAATGGAGATCTAATTTTTTGACCAAAGCAACGACAGCGATGATAGGTGGTGAGGAGTGTCGGAGAGATTTGGGGTGAGAGAGGAGAAGATTTGGGATAGTTTAAGGGAATTTTGGGGAATTTTAAGAGAGGTTTGTGGGAGTTTTAAGAGAATGTGTAAGAAAAAGAAGGAGGGTGGCGGTTTTAATAGATGAAAAAGAAGAATAAAAGGTCACTGGGTCAGTCTCCGGGTCAGGTTGGTCAATGGGTAGGTCAACAAAATTTCAAAACTTACCTTGATGTGCCGCGATGTGGGATTTGTGTAAGCCCTTGTGCGCATCACATATCACTTCGCACCAGCCAATTTTGTGCCCCAACTTAGCCCAACTTTCTGCTTGGTGGTGCGTTGGAGGTGCGACGCGCACAATTGCTCATGAAGAACACACAGCTCAGCGCACGTCACCTCTAACTTAACATTTTTCTTCCAGTTCTCTATTTTTGGGTGCATTTCCCTGTGCGACATGCACAATGGCTTATGCAGACCGTACCAGCTTCCGCACGTCCCTTTTTTGCCTTGTTTTCCCACTTGATTATTTTTCCTCATCATGCATTCCTACAAACACACCAAAAACAACAAAAGATAACACTTGGGTTATCTCCCAAGAAGCGCTTGACTTGATGTCGTGGCTTGACGATATTACCTCATTCTTCAATCTTCAGTACTCACTCCTCCACTCGTAGTGGCAATAGCCATGACACGGTCATCATTTTTCGGATTTGCAGTGGTGTCACTAGGGAGTGTCCCCTTCATTTGAGGATTCATTTGGGTGGACAAGTGGTTTATTTGCACCTTGGGATGCTTGATTGAGGCCGAGAGTGAGCTCACCATTTGGTAAAGCATTGACACCTCGCTCTTAAGCTCATTTACCCCACTATTTGTCGTCTCCACTTTCTTCAAATCCAATGACAACATATCTTCTATCTTTGATTGACCAGGGTTGCTCACGGCAGGTTGGTATATAGGTCAGAACTCTGGTGATTGTACCTATCACTATCTTTTTCTCGATCCCTCCAATTGTCTTCTTGCTCTTTATCCTTTATCCAACCCTAATTCTCGTCCCTCGGGCAATAATACCCAGGTTGAAACTCGCCGACAAGTAGCAAATCTTTCCATCCACAATGGTGAACACCTCATCATTACTAGCCTTAAGTTCGGGAGTGCTCACGACATTCACACTCTTGGCATTTCCATCTCCCATCACATTCTTGGCCAAAAGATCAACCTACATCATCATCTTTGCCATAGTTTTATCTCTTTCCTCATCCTTGCGATGCATCTCATTAGACAATATAGTTGAGGTCACCCCCGTGGGTACATCTGTCTCCCTCGTGTGCCAAGCACTATTCATTTTGGTCATTCTCTGTAGAAGGGCAAAGGCAATGCCATATGGCTGATCCATGAAGGTACCACCAGTAAGGTTGTTGGCCACGGACTTGTTCATTGAATTTAAAGCTCTATAAAAAGCTTTGGAGAAGGATATTACCCGGCAATCCATGGTTGGGGCATAATAATAGTTTCTTTTTAAACCTCAGTCATACCTCATGCAATGGTTCATCTTGGAGTTGACAAAAGTTAGTGATTTAATTCCTTAGTTGTATCATTCTTGAGGGAGGGAAGAATATCACTACAAATGCTTCAACAAGATCATTCCACGAGGTTATTGAGCCTTTCGAAAGCTCCTCTAACAATGTCGTGGCTTCTCCCGTGAGAGAGAAAGGGAATAGGCAAAGATGAATTAACTCTTGGGGGATATTATGGAAGATGAAGGGTTGGAAAATTTCTATGAAATTCCGGATGTGCCTATTGGCATCTTAATGTGCAGCCCCTCCTATAACACCCCAGAATTTAAACTAGCCTTAAAAACCTAAACTCAAGAAAAGACCCAGAAAATTCCATCCCAGTCAAGCCCCACGGGCTGACCCATGGGCGTCATGGACACGACGACCCGTCAAGGTTCCCCATGAGAATGGCCCAGGGACTCATCCCTTCAGGCTCCAGACCAACGGGGGACCCCACGGGCGTCGGAGGTCCTACGGGCCATCGGGCAACCTGTGGAAAGGAGCCAGCAGCCCCCCATTCAGCCTCCCTTTGCCCCGATGGGCTAATGCCACGAGTGTGAAGCGACAGGCCGTGGGAGACATCATGGGAATGATCCAGGGGACCAGCCCCTCCTGCCCCATTTCAACGCCCGAGTCGATGGGCCATCGCAGGTCCGATGCCCGTAGGGCGGCCCATCCGATGGTGGCTTTTCCTAAAATTTCCAGCTTTAAGTTGGGGGCAATCTGTTCTTTTTCCCATTTCTTTTATTTCCGACCCTAAGTCATTTTAGGAGTAATCAAAGGATTTTTAACTCTATTTTCCCTCACTACTCCTAAATCATTAGATACTTAGCAAAATCAGACAAAACCAGAACGCTTTCTCTCAAGAACAAGGCAAAAAGGGTTTCCTCCAAGTTCCACTCAGAATTGAAAGGTTCTACTGTAAAATCTTCACCTAGGTATGTGGGAATTTAGTAAGGTCTTAGTCCGCCCTTATGCCCAAAAACCTCAGATCTCTTCAATGATTTTCATGAGTATAGAACTAGAGTTCTTATCCTTTTCCCATATTGTTCCAAGAAATCATGCTCAGGAGTATATATATGATCCTTGCATTATTTTAAATATTACATACTGATTATCTTGCATTTACTCAGATATTTATAAAGTCTTGGAAATCATAGACTTAACCCTAATATTATAGCATTTACTTAAAAGTGTTATTTTCTTTCAAAAATTCAACCTATCTTGTTAGCATGAGTTCTAGAAGCAGAAAATTGTCAGTTTTTAACCTACTACAGTATTTCAGAAAAATAAAGATTTTAGACTAGTCTAGTCTAGACCTAGAAAACTCGGGACGTTAGTTTGGATTGAGCTATATTCAGTTTAGGAGTAGTATTTTCACACCGAATTGGACTAGGATTCAGCGAATGATAAGTCAGTATCCTACCTACTTATTTAGCCTTTAAGCTTATGCTTTTTCTAAGAATAAATGGAAAAATAGTGCAATTGACATGGATTACTTCTATTTTGCAGGTTTTTGTGTTTCAGAAGTGTTCGGAAAGAATTTGGATGAAAACAAGTCAAAAGGAAGCTATTTGGAGAAGCAAGTAGCTGTCAGCATTACTTGCCTTCATGAATACAGGGTCCTAGCCGCAAACGTGAAGGCCTCTGAGGCAATGCTCCACAAATGTGACCCCTTGACCGCTTACGCAAAGGTCAACCAGACAAAGACACTTCACGTACACGACCGACCTTTCGCGTAGGCAAAGAAGGAAAGCAAAACAGCTGGGCAGTTTTGGAATTTCACATACGTAGAAACCCCAATTCATATAAAACACTTCCACGCCATCTTGAATGATATCTTTGGTTATTTTCACAATTTTTGAGAAAGCTTGGGAGCAAGGTTCATCAACCAACACCATAGGAGTGAAGATTTGGATGCTCTTTATTGTAAATCTTTAGATTTCATTCTTCAACTCTTGTTCTTAATTTCTCTTTATTTGGTGTATTGTTGACTTGAGATTTTGGGTTTGTATTAGAGATAATACTTTGTGGGTTATTCAATTCATATATAGATTTTTTTCTTGTTTGATTATTTGGGTCTATTGAATCCTCCATTGCTTGAATTTATAGTCAATGATTGCAAACATTGACTTAGCTTGCTGATTTGGGTTATTGCTTGAGAGAGAATTTCCCTAAATTTGGGAAGATTCAATAGTGGGAACTTTGGAATCCATTTAGATCAGAGGCTAGACATAGATCCTACCGCGGAATCTCCCATTTAAGGGTCCGAGATAGAAATAGGACGACCTCCCCAAGTTAATTGGTTGCTTGTTTATCACACCAAGTGATGTTCTAATAGAAATCATTCGGAAATATGGATGTTGATCGAGAGATAGCATTCCACACTTATGACCAAGACTACCTAAGTGTTAAGCGGGTGCAAGTCTTATGAATTTGAATTCCCAAGCCCATATCCACCTTGTTGTCCTTGCTTGACGAAAGCAAGGAAAGTCATTGATCAATTTATCTTTTATTTGAGTTTCTGTATCTTTTAGTTGTAGTTAAAACCCCCCTTTAGATATATTTTCCCTTTTTGTTATTTGAACTTCAATAATTTGCTTAGATTCTTTATTAGCTCGATCGCGACTACATTTTCCCTTGGGTATGACCCTGATACTCGTTGGGAATTATAAATTTTATTTTGACTAGGCGATTGTCGTGACCTTCTAATTGGAGAGCCCGATTTGAGCGTTATCAAAAATGGTGTCGTTGCTGGGGAACAATTTGGCGTATTGAGTTAGTTTAGAATTTGAGTTACTTACTCTATCTAGTTCAATTTTTTTTGTGAATAATTGTTTTTCTTTTGTTTAGTTTTAGTTTGTTGATGGCATCATGGCTTATTTGAATTTTAGAAATGGTGATGGTTGCATCCCAATATATATTCTCGACTATTGTGTTTATTATGGAGGACCCCACCTTGGACAAAGGTGTAGAATTGTCCCTAAGAGAGGAAGGTATTCTCCCTCTTGTTCCTATGATGGGCGCAATTGCTATTTGTGTGGTGGTCGTGATGGACATTGGAGCGATTTCCCCAATGATGATTGTCCCCCTCCCCCTTCTTGTGCTAATAATGTTGCTAGTGGTGCTTGTGACCTTGATAGGACCACGAATTTACAAGCAAAGAAGGCATATACAGCAAGCTCCAAACCCTCTTGGCATCGTTAGAAACCCAAGAGGAGGGTGTGCAATCTATAAAGCAATGCTTTGTGGACACAAGGACGAGAGAAGAGGAAAACACAAGGGAGGATCATGAATTGAAGGTGGTGTTGCAACCAACTACACCAAGTGTGGGTCATGATGTCATAGCATCTCTAAGTGAGAATGTTATAAACAAGGCAATATTGAAGGTGGAGATGCCCAAATCCCACTTCAACCTTTGTTCGACCTTAAATTTGATTCAATGGACGAAAGTCAAAGTAATCAAGCTTTTGAAAAACCTTGGAAAGAGGGTGGATGAAGGTCTATTCGGCTTTGAGTTTGCCGTGGAACGAAGTCAAAGTTTCCTCCCTCACTTGAAGGCTAAAAAGTGCGACATGCAAAACCCAGAGAATGGCCTTCTCATGCTAAAACATTCACCTTGGGAGTGCCACTGTAAATTTGATTCATGTTTGGGTCGAAGGTTCAAATCTTCCAAGTGGAAATCTCAATGGTGAGGTAGCTAGCGTCGAGCCGTGACGTTAAATTGTGCGCTTGATGGGAGGCAACCCATCATTTTTATGCTTTACTTCACTTTTTGTTTCTTTTTGGTGTGTTCTAGGTGCCCATGGAAATGAGAAGAAGAACCAAGTGTTGAGAAGCACAAAAAATACCTCTGAGAAATGTGCTTTTCACACCTGGAAGAGTGCCCGTCGCACATGCCATCGCACAAACAATCAGTGAACTGATCAAAAACACTGTCATGTGCGAACATGGTGCATTTCGCACCTCACAAAGTGCACATCACACATCGCATCGCACATTGCAGGCAGAATGCTGAAGAAAAGTGAAAAATCTGGTCAGTCTAGTCTTCTTCGCGAACACAGAAGACTGGCAGGGAATGCAAAGACCAGGTTACATCATGCCTTTGCAAACGCGTGGACCAGCCACGAATGCAAAGGCCAGTTAAACTTTAAACCTTCGCGAACGCGCTGGGCCACTGCGAACGCGAAGCTTCCAGGCAGTTCAAGTAATGTTTAAAACGTTCAAAATCAGAAGGCCCCAAACATTTTCTTCTCAAAACAAAGTTACTCTCTCCTCCTTTGGCACACAAAAATTCCATCAAGTTCTTCCATTTGTTGCTTTACCAAGTGCAATCCACCAGGTATGAACTCCGCCCTCCTTATATTTTGAAATGGGTTCCTTTCTTCCTCAACTTGATGTGTAGTAATTGGGTAATGGCAATTCTTAGTTGGTCTCCTCTTTCTTTAATTCAACTTCTAGTTATGTTTAAGTGTTAAATTATTGGGTGAAATTGGTTGAGGCTATGTCCTAAATGGTGGGACTAAAAAGTGGTATTTTTATTGGTTCTAAACCCTTGGGAGATCAAGCAAAAACTGCTTGCCTCTCATGGGTTTGAGAAAATGCCTCAAAGAGGCACAGTTCCAGGCATCACAATAACCTTCACAATCGCGGGCACCAGGCCGCGTTCGCGAAGGCTAAAATTGTCTGGCAGTGCCAAAACAGTGGAAACGCACAGCCCACCTCGGAACTTCTTTCAGCAATTTCTTTGGCCTAAGTACTTCATAATACATTGTTTTAAGTGTACCTAAGAACTTTTAACATAATGGTGTGTTTTGTAGGTACTTTGATAAAAAAGATGGCCTCCAACGGTAGTGACAATGAAGTTGAAAATGCTCCAGATATGGAAATAGATGAGAACTACGATCATGATAGGTTCCTATCGGCATCATGTGAATGCCGGTATGATGAGATATTGTGCAAACCCTTTGTTAGGGAGAAAGGAATCAATATGGACAAAGTTGAGAAGAAAATGCTGGAATTCTAAAAGAGGTTGGTAGAGCGAGGTTGGATATGTTTTGCTCCTCCACCTATCCTGGCTAACCACACAGTGGTCACTGAGTTCTACGCCAATGATTTGATCACTGATTTCAATGATGCACTAGTCACTACCATTCGGTGAGTCCAAGTAAGCTTCAACCCTCAGATAATCAATGCACTATACAACCTTCTGGATGCTGACAATGAGGTCTACATTGCAAAATCTAGAGCCGAAGGACACCAGTGGTTGGTAGACAAGTTGAATGATGGGGTGACCCCGAATTGGTTGACTTCGCAAAAAAGGGTTGATTCATATGAGTTTACTGTAGAAGCCAAGACTTGGCTTTCGATTATCTGTTCGAGGATCATGCCATCTACTCATGACATAGATGTGACCCCTGACCGACATTGATGGTGGAAGCCCTCATTGATGGCATAGATGTGAATGTTGGGGTCCATATTGTGGCTCAGATGGCTGAGGTAGCTAGTGGAAGGTCCAAAAGCCTTTTCTTTCCTTCATTAGTGACTCAAGTATGCTATGATATTGGGGTGTTGAAAGACCCTACTGATGTTGAGAAGAAGACAGCGACTATGATACACCCATTGTTGAAGAGGGCCCCAGAAGAAAAGCAGAAGAAGAGAAAGATTGATGTGGCTTTGCCATATTTTGGACAGTTTCTAGAGTCTTTGACTGAGCCTGCTGGTCCTTCCATAGTTCCATCTGGATCATTTCAGTCTGTGGGAGCTCTACAGTTTGGGCCCTATATCATGCGCCACCTCTCCAGCCAGATTTAGGGACTGGACGCACATGTTCAGCAGTTGTTTGCTGGATTCTCTTCTGGTTCATTTGGATTCGACACACCAACTGGTATTGAGTCCCCACATCCTTGGCCAAAGTGGCCAATAAGAAGAAATTGATTAATGGGAGTTTGAGTGCAATGAATGCACGCTTAGATCACATGAGCCACAGGCAAGGAAAAGTGGAAAAGAGGCAAAAGAAGTTGAGCGAGCATGAGAAGAAGAAGAGCAAGTTCTTAAACAAGATGATGGATAGATTGAAGTCCTTTTGCGGATCGGGAGGAGCCAAGGAGGATGAGGAGGAGGAGGATGAGGAGAGACTTGAGTTTCCCTCTTACTCTAATTCATATTGATGCACCTCAGGGAGCCCCCTCAAACTTATTCTTTACTTTGATGCAGTGAGGTCACTGCCCTATCTTAGTTGGGGGTGGCGTGTGATCCACACACTATCTTTATAGTTTATCTTGCTTTACTCAATGATATTATTGTGCCTTTGTCGGGCTTATTTTGTTTATTATATACTGTTGTGCCTTTGTCGAGTGTACTTTCTGGATTTGCACCCTCATC
Source organism: Jaltomata sinuosa (assembly GCA_003996215.1). Taxonomy (NCBI): domain Eukaryota; kingdom Viridiplantae; phylum Streptophyta; class Magnoliopsida; order Solanales; family Solanaceae; genus Jaltomata; species Jaltomata sinuosa. The sequence continues at coordinate 32,372 of QJPP01000666.1, read as the reverse complement.
GGGTTTTGGTGTTGTGTGGAAGAAGTTGATGGTTTAGTTACTTTTAGTTTTCTTTACTTTGTAGCTTCTTTTGTTATTTGGTAGTTGAGATGTGATTGTTGTGGGCCAGGGGAAGTCTGTGATTTTTGCGATTATTTTTTAACAGGGGTTGCTGAGTATCAAAAACTTATTACCCGGAATCCTATTTTTTTAGAACGGGTTGAAGGCATAGGCATTATTAGGGGAGACAAGGCATGAGTACCCGTTAGGGTAGATAGAACTTGCTGGGGGATATTTATTCTGCAAATGGCGGGGTGCGAACCGCACGAGCTTCGCACAAGCCCACTGTTTGGCATGTGCGTTGCACGTGCGACATGCACTTTGTCATGTGTGAATCGCATATGCCCAGAAAGTGTGATACTTGTTTTGACCCACCTTGTGTGGCCATACCAATTTAGATAGATGAATTGGCCCAATGATAGACTGGGTGATGACATTCTTAAGGGCAAATCATCATCTTTTGAGGTTTTGGGTGCAAATTGACTTGTTTGGTACCAATGAAGTAGTCTTGCATGCTAAGTGAAATAGGCATACCCTTCCAAAAAAAATTGTGAAAAATGCATGGCGAAGAGTGATTTTGTGACAATTCTTTTAATCGTTTTGTGACTCTTGACTCATTAGTGGTGATAATGTAGAATATCTCATCTTTGTTCTTGTTTAGGAAGTTAAAAATTGATCCTTCTTGAATGATTAGCATGTCATGTGCGGTGAGGTTTGGTTGAATAATTCTTGTGCATATGTGTCATCTAGAACTTTTCCCGAATGTGATTCAAGGCAAAATTCTAGGTGTAACCGAGCTTGGAAGATGACCTTAGACCCTTTTTGATAGCCAATTCACCCAAATGACTTCGTAATGACATCAAATCCTAGTGAACCCCTTTGATCTTGTGACCGTTCCTTGGCACCTTGTCAATACCTTGACCTTTTTGAAACCTCCAACTTGGCACCAATCCTCCCTAATTGCTTGAAAATGAAATGTAGGCTAAAAGCCTAAGTTTGGGGGGGGACAAAAGATAACATAGGCAAATACCTAAGTAAGGGGGTGCATGTGATCAAATGAGAAGAAGTAAAAAAGTGCACTTCAAGTGCAAGGTAGCACCTTGATTCCAAATTGAAAATTTCTCCAAAAAGATCAATCCAATGAGCAAAATGAAAAGCAAAAATAGGTGCTACCAAGTGAAGGTGATATAAGGAGTTGAATGATCATGAGTTAAAAAGGAGAATCTTGGGTTGTGTTAGGGAGAAATAAGGTGAAGTTGAAATTGAAAATGTGAGCGGTGTTCGAAATGAGAGAAAAGAGCATTAGGGAGGTGTAGTCACTTGAACCAAATGAGATCCTCACCTAACCCTAGCCAACATCGTAACCCACAAGTCCTTTGTGATTCCGAGTTTGGCTACCCTACATTAGTGGCGATTTACATGAAGGGAAATCATATGGTTCAACGTGTGTGTACTTGAACTTCTTTGTATGAGTGAGTGTTTGTATTTATCCCTTGTGATTGTCTTCGTACATAATGTGTTTTTGGGACTTTGGTTCTTGTGAGAGCATAAGAATTAGGATAGTTGGTGACATTGATAAACTCCAAAAATAAGTTAAATGAGCATGCTTTAGTAAGCTAGTGGTTTGAGTCACATCTGGAGTATTGGTTGTTGTCACTTGCTTGTTCTTATTGTGCCTTTGCATCATGATTTGTGTTTTGAATTGAGGGAAATGCTTAGAGTAAGTTATCATGCGATTGACTAATCATTAGTACCAACCGAAGTCATGTTTGGTGCTTGAAATAGGTTTTCCTTGGCTTGTGGTATTGCTATTTTCACTTGTGTTGTATACCTCTTGAGTTGAAATTTTTAAGTTGCTTGAGGACAAGCAATAGTTCAAGTTTGGGGGTTTCATAAGTCGGTATGCTACCTACTTATTAGCCTTTAAGCTTATGCTTTTGCAAAGAATGAATTGAAAAATAGTGCAATTGACACGGATTACTTCTATTTTGTAGGTTTTTGTGTTTTAGAAGTGTTCGGGAAGAATTTGGATGAAAACAAGTCAAAAGGAGCTATTCAGAGAAGCAAATAGTTGTCAGCAGTACTTGCCTTCACGAACGCGGGGTCCCAGCCATGAACACGAAGGTCTACTGAGGTAATGCTCTGCGAATGTGACCCCTTGACCACGTACTCGAAGGTCAACCAGAATGGCCGACCTTCAGCGTAGGTGAAGAAGGAAAGCGGAGCAGCTGGGCAATTTTGGAATTTCACATCCGGAGAAACCCTAATTCACATAAAACACTTCCAAGCCATCTTGAATGATATCTTTGGATATTTTCACAACTTTTGAGTAAGCTTGGGAGCAAGGTTCATCAACCAACACCATAGGAGTGAAGATTTAGATGCTCTTTATTGTAAATCTTTAGATTCCATTCTTCAACTCTTGTTCTTAATTGCTCTTTATTTGGTGTATTATTGACTTGAGATTTTGGGTTTGTATTAGAGATAATACTTTGTGGGTTATTGAATTCATATATCGATTTTGTTCTTGTTTGATTATTTGGGTCTATTGAATCCTCTATTGCTTGAATATATAGTCAATGGTTGCAAACATTGACTTAGCTTGCTGATTTGGGTCATTGCTCGAGAGAGAATTTCCCTAAATTTGGGAAGATTCAATAGTGGGAACTTGGGAATCCATTTAGATCGGAGGCTATACATAGCTCCTATCGCGGAATCTCACATTTAAGGGTCCGAGATAGAAATAGGATGACCTCCCCAAGTTAATTGGTTGCTTGTATATCGCACCAAATGATGTTCTAACCGAAATCATTCAGAAATATGGATATTGATCGAGAGATAGCATTCCACACTTATGACCAAGACTACCTAAGTGTTAAGCGGGTGCAAGTCTTATGAATTTGAATTCCCAAGCCCATATCCACCTTGTTGTCCTTGCTTGATGAAAGCAAGGAAAGTCATTGATTAATTTATCTTTTATTTGAGTTTCTGTATCTTTTAGTTGTAGTTAAAACCCCCATTTAGATATCTTTTCCCTTTTTGTTATTTGAACTTCAATAAGTTGCTTAGATCTTTATTAGCTCAATTAAATTTTGTTTTGACTACGTGATCGTCGTGACCTCCTAATTGGAGAGAACGATTTGAGCATTATCAGTGTACCCTTATAAGTAGGATTATAAGTCCCCTCTGTTGGGCACTAGATTTAGTGATCATGCCACAGCCATGCCTTTATACCCTGGCAAGGTATATTGGGTCCTCTCGATGGGGCGTATACATCGGACTCCACGTTTAGCTCACTTGATTTATGTCGGTTAATAAGCTCTCCCATAATATTAAATACATAAGTGTACTCTAGGCCCTTAGTTACATTTATCTTCAGCTTCCAGCATACTTTCATGTTACTCCTGCATCTCAGCTATTTTATGCATGATTATATATTTGGGCCTACATAACAAAGTTTAATTCAGATTATAGCTTTCAGTATTTTTAGCATGTTTATATTTCAGTCAGTTTTGCATGTCCCTCATGCTCAGTACATTCAAAGTACTGACGCATACTCTATGGTGCATCCTATTATGATGTAGGCTCAAGTTCTTAAGTTCAGCCATGTGATTAGATCCTATCGGCGCCACATCATCTTAGTCAGGGGTGAGTCCTCATCCTCCGAGGACATTTTATTATGCTTTTGGATTTAGTCAGATGTTGTTAGTTTCAGTATTTTGGAGCTAACTGGGGACTTGTCCCAGCTGCTCATCAGTATTAGAGGCATTCAGAGATAGAGTCAGTATTCAGTTGATTTGGGTTGTACTGTTTGAACTCAGTCAATCCTTTCAGATATTATCAGATATACTCTTTTAGCTTTGCTCATTTCTTAGTTATATTTCTGCTTGTTTATTTGAATTATATTCAGTATGCTTGTGACATACCAGATTCAAGGTTAGCTCGGGGTTACTTGTGGCCCTGGGTCCCGTGTTATTTCTAGAGGCTAGTCTCGGGGCATGATAAACTTGGTATAAGAGCATCAGGTTCAAAAGTCCTAGGATGTCTGAAAACCGCACTAAGTAAAGTCTCTCTCATGGGTGTGAAGCGCGCCACACTTATGAGGGGCAGGCTACGAAGTATTCTAAGAAAATTTTCACTTTTTTTTATATCTTTATCGTGCGATTGAGTGTGAATCAACTTCTCCCTTATAATCCGTTGTTATGCATTTTGGATCATGCCTTCTCGCAGAGCTAACGCACGCAATTCTAACGAAGTTCCCAGTCCCAAACCATGAGGTTACGAATGCAGAGTTCTGGAATGCGATTTAGTTATTAGCTCAGACGGTTTCCAATCAGGCTAATGAGCAGGCCGCCATTCCTGCGAACCCCATTGGTAGATCAGCTGCAGCCAGGGTTCGTGATTTTGTTCGTATGAATCCGCCAGAGTTTCTAGGGCCGAAGGTTGGTGAAGACCCACAGAATTTCGTTGATGAGGTAAAGAAGATTCTTAAGGTGATGCAAGTGATTGGTTCTGATAGTGTTGAGTTTGCATCCTATCAACTCAAGGATGTGGCTCACATTTGGTTCACACAGTGGAAGGACAACAGGGGTGTGAATGCAGCTCCTGTGACATGGGACTGTTTCACTGAAGCTTTTCTGGACAGGTTTTCCTAAGAGAGTTGAGGGAAACTAAGGCCCAGGAGTTCATGATCTTAAGGAAGGGGTCCATGACGGTCCAAGAGTATGGGTTGAAGTTCATTTAGATCTCCAGATATGCTCCACACATGGTGGCCAATTCGAGGGCTCAGATGGGCAAGTTCTTGTATGGGGTGTCTGATTTGGTAAAGACAGAGTGAAGGAATGCTATGCTATTAGGGGATATGAATATCCCTAGATTCATGACCCATGTGCAACAGGTTGAGGATGATAAGCTTAAGGAGATGGATAAGGATAATAAGAAGGCTAGGATAAGTAACTATGAGTTTTCTCAGTAGAGGTAGGGCGGTGGAAGTCGCTCACAGTTCCAGCAAAGGTTGGAAGCCCCAGCACCTTCATTAGCTAGCGCTCTATCTCCCGGGCCTCGTCATGATCAGAAAAAGTGAGCACCAGGCTCAAAATCTCAAGGCAGCATCTCGGGCAACCATACTTTTCCAGCCTGCCCCAAGTGTTGTAAGAATCATCCAGGTGAGTGTTTGGCTGGCCGAGAAGGGTGTTTTGGGTGTGGTCATCTTGGCCATAGGTTGAAGGAGTGCCATTCCGCCAAGCAAGGGCAGGCAGGTAACAGGGCTCATTCTACCACTTCAGCAGCTCCAGCGGGTCGCCCCACTCAGCAGGGTGCCTCATCTGTTATCGGTGGTGGTCAGCGTCAGAACAGATTATATGATCTTCAGACTCGCCAGGACCAAGAGAATTCTCCCGATGTGGTCATGGGTACGTTACAAGTCTTCCATTTAGATGTTTATGCATTGTTAGACCCAGGTGCTACACTTTCCTTTGTAACCCCTTTCATAGCAGTAAACTTCGGTGTCAGTCCACAAATCCTCCCATAACCCTTCTCAGTCTCTACTCCAGTTGGTGACCCAGCTATAGCTAGACGGGTGTATAGAAATTGCCCTGTCACAGTTTTCCAGAAATTCACCTCAGCAGATCTTGTAGAGTTAGAAATGGTAGATTTTGATATCATTCTAGGCATGGATTGGTTACATTCTTGTTATGCCTCAGTCGATTGTAGAACTAGGGTCGTTCGGTTTCAGTTTCTCAACGAGCCAGTCTTAGAATGGAAGGGTAGCAACTCTGTGCTTATAGGTCATTTCCTCTCCTGCCTTAAGGTCAGAAAGATGATTTCCAAGGGGTACATCTATCACCTTGTTCGGGTTAAGGATTCAAACTCCGAGACCCCAACTCTTGAGTCAGTCCCAAAGGTGAATGAGTTTCCAGAAGTGTTCCCAGAAGGCCTTCCTGGAGTTCCTCCCGAAAGGGAAATCGACTTCGGAATAGATCTCCTTCCAGATACCCAGCCTATGTTGATTCCTCCTTACAGAATGGCTCCAGCTAAGCTTAAGGAATTGAAAGAACAGCTAAAAGACCTCCTAGATAAGGGCTTTATCAGACCCAACATCTCTTGATGAGGTGCTATAGTGTTGTTCATGCGTAAGAAAGACGGTTCCCTCAGGATGTGCATTAACTACCGTCAGTTTAACAAAGTCACAATCAAGAATAAATATCCCATCCCCAAGATTGATGAATTGTTCGACCAGCTCCAGGGCGCTAGTTACTTTTCCAAGATAGACCTCCGATCCGGCTATCATCAGCTCAGAGTCATGGGTAGTGGCATCCCGAAGACAACCTTCAGGACTCGATATGGTCACTATGAATTTATTGTTATCTCTTTTGGACTGACCAATGCTCCTGCAACCTTCATGGACTTGATGAACAGAGTGTTCAGACAGTATTTGGACCTGTTTGTTATCGTCCTTATTGATGATATACTCATTTATTCTTGGAATAAGGAGGAGCATGTGAATCATCTGAGGTTCATTCTACAGACTCTCAAGGACCGCCAGTTATTCACCAAGTTCAGTAAGTCTGAGTAAGGAGGAGCATGTGAATCATCTGAGGTTCATTCTACAGACTCTCAAGGACCGCCAGTTATTCACCAAGTTCAGTAAGTGTGAGTTCTGTTTGAAATCGGTCACTTTTCTTGGTCATGTGGTGTCTAGTGAAGGCATCCGAGTTGATTCTCAAAAGATTGAGGCGGTAAGGGATTGGCCCAGACCCACCTCTCTGACGTACATCAAGAGTTTCTTGGGTTATGCTGGTTATTACAGGAGGTTCGTAGAAGGATTTTCATCCATAGTTGTCCCATTGACCAAGTTGACTCAGAAGAAGGTCAAGTTTCAATGGTCATATGAGTGTGAGAAAAGTTTCTTGGAACTGAAGACCAGGTTGACTACAACTCCCATTTTGACTCTACCAGAGGGTTCAGATGGTTATGTGGTTTATTGCGATGCATCTAGAGTTGGCCTAGGTTGTGTTTTGATGCATCAGGGTAAGGTCATAGCTTATGCTTCCAGACAGCTTAAGGTCCATGAGAAGAACTTCCCGACTCATGACCTAGAGCTTGCAGCAATTGTGTTTGCCCTAAATATTTGGAGACACTACTTGTATGGTGTTCATATTGATGTGTTCACAAACCATAAGAGCCTACAATATGTATTCACCTAGAAAAGTTGAATCTTTGTCAAAGGAGATGGCTTGAATTCCTCAAAGATTATGATATGAATGTGTTGTACCATCCGAGTAAGGCCAGCATAGTGGTTGATGCTCTCAGTAGATTGTCTATGGGTAGCGTGTCACATGTTGAGGAAGATAAGAGAGAGTTAGCCAGAGATGTTCACCGGCTTGCTCGCTTAGGAGTTTGCCTTATGGACACGTCAGATGGTGGTGTGATAGTACAGAATGGATCAGAATCTTCTTTGGTAGCGCAGGTTAAAGAGAAGAAGGATAGTGACCCTATATTACTTTAGCTGAAGGATGCAGTGCATCAGTAGAGAGTAGAGGTTTTCTCCCAAGGGGTAGATGGTGTGCTTCGTTACCAGGGTCGCTTATATGTTCCTAGGGTGGGTGAGTTGAGGCAGTAGATCCTTACAGAAGCCCATAATTCCAGGTACTCTATTCATTCTGGTGCCACTAAGATGTACCGTGATCTACGAGAAGTCTATTGGTGGAACGGCATGAAGAGGGACATCGCAGATTTTATGGCAAAATGTCCCGATTGTCAACAGGTGAAGGTAGAACATCAGAAACCAGGAGGTGTGACTCAAGATATTAACATTCCTACTTGGAAGTGGGAGGTGATCAACATGGATTTCATTACGGGTTTACCCCATACTCGCAGGCAGCACGACTCCATTTGGGTGATAGTGGAGAGAGTTACTAAGTCAGCTTACTTCTTGGCAGCCAAGACTACAGATTCAGCGGAGGACTATCCCAAACTCTACATCAGCGAGATAGTCAGGTTGCATGGGGTTCCCTTGTCTATCATCTCAGATAGAGGTCCTCAGTTTACATCCCATTTCTAGAAGTCTTTTCAAAAAGGTATCAATACCCAGGTGCATCTTAGCACAGCATTTCATCGGCAGATGGATGGTCAGGCAGAGCGCACCATTCAGACCTTAGAGGACATGTTGAGAGCTTGCGTGATCAATTTCAAGGGTAGTTGGGAAGATCACCTGCCTCTCATAGAGTTCTCCTATGATAACAGTTTTCACTCCAGTATTCAGATGGCTCCTTATGAGGCACTATATGGGCGTAGGTACAGATCACCGGTAGGTTGGTTTAAAGTAGGTGAAGTAGCCTTGATTGGACCAGAGTCAGTTCATGAGGCTATGGGAAAAGTTTAGCTCATCAGAGATAGACTAAAGATAGCTCAGAGTCGTCAGAAGTCCTATGCAGATGTTAGGAGGAGAGACTTAGAGTTTGGATAGATGATTGGATTTTTTCCTAAAAGTGTCACCCATGAAGAAGGTGATGAGATTCGGCAAGAAAGGGAAGCTCAGTCCCAGGTATATAGGTCCTTACAGAATCCTGAAAAGGGTTGGTAAGGTGACTTATGAGTTAGAACTACCAGCAGAACTAGCAGCGGTTCACCCAGTCTTTCACATTTCTTTGCTTAAGAAGTGTGTGGGTGATCCAGCAGAGAGTGTGGCCGTGAAAGATAGCCTCACCTATGAGAAGGTTTCGATTGAGATTCTTGACCATCAGGTTCGCAGATTGAGAAATAAAGAAGTCGCTTTGGTGAAAGTTTTGTGTAGGAATCAGTCCGTAGAGAGAGCTACTTGGGAAGCAGAAGCAGCCATGATGTCCAAGTACCCTCACCTCTTTCCCTTCGATTCAGTTTCAGCTTGAGTTAAATAGCTCCCCTATAGTCTTTCAGTCTACTCTTGTGAAATTCAATCTCAACACCTTGTTCTATTAGTTACCTTTGCATTTCAGCATACATGCATGGTTATGGAACTTAGTTCAGTTAGGTGTCAGCTTCTAGTTTTCAGTGGTAGGGATTGCAGCTCTTTCCCTCCAAACTCAGCTTTCTTAGTCTTCATTCGAGGACGAATGATCCCAAGGGGAGATATTGTAACACACCAAAATTTAAACTAGCCTTAAAAACCCAGAACTCAGGAAAAGACCTAGAAAATTCCATCCCAGTCAAGCCCCACGGGCTGACCCACGGGCGTCGTGGACACAACGGCCCATCAAGGGTCCCCGTGGGAATGGCCCAAGGACTCATCCCTTCAGGCTCCAGGCCAACGGGGGACCCCACAGGCTTTGAAGGTCTGACGGGCCATCGGGCAGCCCATGGAAAAAAGCCAGCAGCCCCCCTCCCTCAAACTCTCTTTGCCCCGACAGTCTAACGCCACGGGCATCGCCGAAGCTACGGGCTGTGGGAGATGTTGTGGGAACGATCTAGGGGACCAGCCCCTCCTACCCCATTTCGATGCTCGAGCTGACGGACCATCGCAGGTCCGACACCAGTCAGGTGGCCCATCTGGCGGTGGGTTTTCCCAAAATTTCCAGCTTTAAGTTGGGGGCAGTCTGATCTTTTCCTCATTTCTTTTATTTCCAACCCTAAGTCGTTTTGGGAGTAATTAAAGGGTTTTTATCTCTATTTTCCCTCATTACTCCTAAATCATTAGATACTTAGCAAAATCAAACAAAAATAGAACGCTTTCTCTCAAGAACAAGGCAAAAAGGGTTTCTTCCAAGTTCCTCTCAGAATTCAAAGGTTCTACCATAAAATCTTCACCCAGGTATGTGGGAATTTAGTAAGGTCTTAATCATCCCTTATGCCCAAAAACCTTAGATCTCTTCAATGATTTTCATGAGTAGAGAACTAGGGTTCTTGTCCTTTTCCCATATTGTTCCAAGAAATTATGCTCAGGAGTATATATGATCCTTGCATTGTTTTACATATTACATATTGATTATCTTGCATTTACTCAGATATTTATAAGGTCTTGGAAATCATGAACTTAACCCTGAAATTATAGCATTTGCTTAAAAGTGTTATTTTCCTTCAAAAATCCAACCGAGCTTGTTAGCATGAGTTCTAGAAGCAGAAAATTGTCAGTTTTTAGCCTACTACAGTATTTCAGAAAAATAAAGATTTTAGACTAGTCTAGTCCTGACCTAGAAAACTCAGGACGTCTGTTTGGATTTAGCTATATTCAGTTTGGGAGTAGTTTAGCACCGAGTTGGACTAGGGTTCAGCGTACCCTTAAGGTCCCAGAACTACGTACCAACGTAGGATTATAAGTCCCCTTTTTTGGGCACCAGAGGTAATGATCACGCCACAGCCATGCCTTTATACCCTGGCAAGGTATATTGGGTCCTCTTGATGGGGCGTACACATCGGACTACACGTTTAGCTCACGTAGTTTATATTGGTTAATAAGCTCTCCCACAGTATTAGATACAAAAGTGAACTCTAGGCCCTCAGTTACATTTATCTTCAGCTTCCAGCATACTTTCATGTTACTCCTGCATCTCAGCTATTTTATGCATGATTATACATTTGGGCCTACGTACCACAGTTTAGTTCAGATTACAGCTTTAATGTTTATATTCAGTCAGTTTTGAATATCCCTTATGCTCAGTACATTCAAAGTACTGACGCATACTCTATGCTACATCCTATTATGATGCAGGCTCAGGTTCTCAGGTTCAACCACGTGATTAGCTCCTACCAGCGCCACATCAGCTTAGTCAGGGGTGAGTCCTCATCCTCCAAGGACATTTTATTATGCTTTTGGATTTTGTCAGATGTTGTTAGTTTTAGTATTTTGGAGCTAGCTGGGGACTTGTCCCAGCCGCTCATCAATATTAGAGGCATTCAAATATAGAGTCAGTATTTAGTTGATTTAGGTTGTACTGTTTGAACTCAGTCATTCCTTTCAGATATTATCAGATATACTCTTTTATCTTTGCTCATTTCTTAGTTATGATTCCGCTTGTTTATTTGAATTATATTCAGTATGCTTGTGATATACCAGATTAAGGGTTAGCTCGGGGTTACTTGTGGCCCTGGGTCTCGTGTTATGTCTAGGGGCGAGCCTCGGGGCATGACACCTCCAAATGACCCCTTCATTTTTATGAGGTGGAGCATGGTACTAGTAACATGGAATACCACGTTCCCAACCGTGGGAGGTAGGCGGATTGCACAAACTCCTCCTTGAATTTCGGGCTCAGGGACTGCATCAATGAATCCTTCAACACTTACATTGTCGCCCACCTCGCTCATGGGCGGCCTGCTCAACAATCAAAAACAAAAAAGTAAAAAATAAACAAAAACTCACAAAGCAATTTCAAACATCAATCAAAAAGGTTACTCAAACACCACTCCCTGGCAATGATGCCATTTTTGATAATGCTCAAGTAACACTCTCCATACAGAGGTGATAGCAATTGTCAGAGTAAAATAAAATTTATAATTCTAAATGAGAGGTGGGGTCAATCCCACAGAGAATGGTAGAGTCGGCTCTAAGATTATCGTATATCAATCACCAATAGAGTTAATGTTCAAACAATAATAAAAGTAAAAGGGGGGAAATCAGGAAATTGGGAAATCTGTCACAATTCGCAATTCAAGCAAAGCAATAAAGTAAATACGGGATTGTATCAAGAGAGGGAATGACTAGGAATGTGATCTGATGGGATTTAAGCATGGGTCAAGGTACTCATTTAATTATGCAGATTCTTGTTAAAGGACATGAATAGCATTGGTCTTGATTACGAATGTCAATCTTTCAATCCAACAATTATTTTTTAATGGTCTTTGTTCAAGCACTATGGTTTTGACAATCACCAACTAATTTTAGGCTTGGGAAAATCACACTATTTCTATCTTAAACTCTTAAATGGGTGTTTTATGGCGAATTGAGCTATTTTTAGCCTCAATCTAAATGGAAATCCCAAGTACCAAATAGTGAATTCTCATCCAAAATTATGAACTCTTTCTCAAGCAATAACACAATCAAGTAATTTCAATCAATGTTTGCAACCATTAATTTTAGAGTTAAAACATGGAGAATTCATAAGACCAATATCAATTTAGCAATTATAAATACAATTAAGCAAGACCCATACCAAATTTCAAATACCCATCATCAACACACCCCTGGACAAGGAGACTAGCCACTCATGCTAAAGGAAATAGAGAAGATACCAATTGGGTGATTCAATTTCCCTTTCATTAAAGAAGCTAATAACCAATATACAAGCTCAATAGTACAATAATGGTGAATCCAAGGTTGAAGATGGAGAGAATGGAGTGAAACCCTATATCTTTCCTTAGGAGAGAAAACTTGTTCAATACTCAAAAAACTATTTAAAACTGTGAAACACTATGCCTAAATTGGGTTTTAGAAGGTTCCCAATTTGTTATATAAAAGTGGACAAAATTCCCTCTGGATCTGTGCGTTGCGACGTGCATTTTACACATCTCATTATGCACGTCGCACAGCTCCGTCCTAGCAGACCAGTGACTTGGCTTGAACTTCGGGTGTTGTGCAAAGTAGGGTGCGGACTGCACAAGGAAGTATGTGTGTCACACGGTGGCCGCACCCCTCAGTAGAATCTTCTTTGGCTCTTGAACTCCATGTGAAGGGAGGTGCAGACCGCACCAAGGGTTGTGCACATAGCACGGTGGGCGCAGCTTTTGGAAGATTCTTTATTTCTTTTGCTCACACTTCAACTCCTTTTGAGCTCTTTTGGGTCCATTTCCTTGTTTTCTACTTGTGATCATGAGTACCAGCATTTGAATCAATAAAGGCCATAAGAACTTCTAAATCTCATCAAAACATATCAATAATTCATGATTAAAGACTTAATAAGTTGGTAGATTAGCGACTTATCAATACCTAAGACTGTTTCTCAAGTTGTTCCTAAGTAAGCGGAGGTGACTCGGCTGGCCTGAAAGCTATATACAACCTCCACCAATATTTTGCTGGGCCATCTAGTTGAAACGCAGTGTAATCTGCTCCATGTGACTCAACCAACCCATGATTATGTAACCTCTCCTGGCAACTACTTAGAAACTCGTGCACATCCTCCCTAGGAGCAGTAGAAAACCTCAAAGGACCCAATCGTGGAAACCTACCAAGCATTTTCTGCTCCTCAAAATACATGCCTGACCCAGCTATAATAGGCAAAGTAATGGTATTGACTAGAAACGCCTCTAATCAGGGAGCCGCAATAGCAGGCTGCGCTTCTAAACCTTGTGCCTCTGCCTGGGCTGAAGTCTGAGCCTCGTATCTGACTTGAGAACCAATCGAAGTACCGAGAAAAGTTGATGGTTGTGACATACCCTCAAGGAACCCAAGCAAGTAAACCAACATGCTCTATAGTACTGGAGTAGCCACAAAACCTGTCGGATGCTAGATTGGCCCCACACCTTTTGGCTCATACTACCCCTCCTGAACCTCAACATATAGCTTCGTCGAACCTAGTCTGGGCTCAAGCTGGCACCTTAGCCCATCCCCTACCTCGACCTCTGGGTCAACCTCTATCCCTTCCCCTAACTGGGGCCCTAACTGCAGGTGCATAGGCCTCGGCCTCACTTGCTGTTGATCTCATTCGAACCATCTTAGAAAGAGTGAAACAAAAGATACTTAGAAGTTGATAAGGTTAAGGATGCACGATAAGGAATCAAACAAGATGGAATCTTTCCTAGGAATGCCCTATAGCCTCTTGTAGATATGATATGGACGCCATCGTACTGATCCACAACACTCTACTTGAAACTTTGCTCTTGTACTGGCTAGACCAATGAACGTAGAACTCTAATACGACTCTATCACGACCTAAAATGGGGCCACTATGGCACCTACATCATCCTCTAGTAGGCAAGTCAACCCAAAGATGTGGAAGATAATAATACAATATAAATAAGGAAAACGAAAGAGAAAATACAAAGAAATAAGGGCCGACAGTATAGATATATACCACCTGTAATAAATATACAAAAATTGCCCTAAAGTGATCGAGAAGACAATATATACATAAGAACCAACCCCGAACCTGGTGTCACCGGTACAAGAGCATCTAAGGTACAAAATAGTTTCACAACAGGTACTGTCTATCCAAAATACGAAATATAGACATAAAGGTAGAGGGAAAGTAGTAAAAGTCTCCAAAATGCTAAGAGCTCACCACGATCCGAACAATGGTTGTCCACGAATGACAGGAGGATCAGCGAGGGTGGCTCATACTAGGTGTTGCATCAGAAAAAGATGCAGAGTGTAGTATGAGTACCAAAATAATGGGTACCTAGTAGACATCATAGGTCGACCAAGCTCAGAAAGTTAATATATATTATAAGCTATAAGAAAGTAAACTAACTACAAGGATCCACCTAAATCTAGTTATCTCCTAACAAAGTCGTAACCCAACAAATGGCGAAAATAATAATGATAATAAGGCAAAGGCACTCCAACTACACTTAAGAAAACGCGATACACTGAGAGGTGATATAATGCAAAATATGGCCAATGCAACATGAGTCCAGAATCCCAGTATCGGACAAATAGTAAGTAAATATAAGTCCGGAATCCCAACATCGGATATACAACAAGCAAATATGAGTCCAGAATCCCAGCATCGGACATACAATATGTTGAAATATCCTTCATGGTACTTAAATCAGTGAAAAGGGAGGCTTTTAGTTCTTAAATCCCAAAACCGGTGGTAAGGTAGTGCAACTCTTTCTTAAAATCCTTGAAATACAAAATAATAACGAAAAAACATCCTTTTTAACTAGAAAACATAATATTCTTTCTTAGGAAAAACCATTAATATGCACAGTCCATGAATGCAGAAAGGAGAGCAAGCGGTACAACACCTAAATAAAGACAGAGATATAACATCAAAGGTGAGGCCAAAGCGCCCCAAACAAGGTACTCACCTGGAACTCCATCTAGTCCAAGCTATGGCCTCGGGCCCATAATTACACACATTCAACGATAAATAACGATGGAAAATAATGGAACTACAATACAAAAATAAAACATGGCATCTACTCTACCTCTAAAAAGTTCTAAAGTTACTCTAAGGATTCTAGGTTAGCCACAGTAATTCTACAAGCTCCTATACTAAGGATAAACATGAATGTACTACTCTATAGTCTCGAAAAAAGGCAAGATAAGTAGAAACATGATTTAAGACTAATTATAACCTTAACCTAGCCTAATGTTCATGCAACTCATAACATATAAGACCTAACTAATCCAGGTCTAAAATAAGTAAATCATAACCTACCTCAGGGCTATGTGTAAATAAATGAGGCATTAATTATTAAGATCTTGAACAAAGTCTTAATATCATTAAGAGGTATTGTTGTGTGGGATAATATTCATCACCACTTTATCCATAATCCCCAACCACCACCACTAACCGCCTCTGTCATCACAACCACCACCACCATTGTCAACCACCATTACTGTCGTCAAGTACCAACCACAAACCACCTTTGCCATTACAATCAACACCAATGTAAACTACTACTATAGGCCGCTACCACACCTTTCACCTCTATTATTATAATTATATCCATTGTTATCACCATCATCAGCATTGTCATTGCCACCTCAACCACCACTACTATCACGTCAATCAATCCCTACTACCAACCAACTCTGTTATCACAACTAGCATCGCCGCTACCTACCACCAACACATTGTCAACCGCCATGCATTCTTAATCCACCACTGCTACCTCCACCTTCACTACCACAATTAGCCACTACCACCACTATGGTCAATTTGTACTGTCAATGAACTCCACTATTAAAACTTGCTCAACTACATACTGCCACCAAAATACTGTGAACCACCATATATTCTTCAGCTACCACCATTAATACCGCCAATTACTTACCATAACCAACTTCACCTTAACCACTACCACTATAAATTGCCACCATCGTGAAAGTCACTACAACACCAACTACTTTAACCTTCACAACTATCACCATTATTAGTCACTAACACAAACCATTAACACCACTACGACCACAAGTAAACCATTTCTACCATGACTAGAGAACATAAATTCTTGATTTTCTTATCAAATTCTAATTTTATTTTATTAAGTAACATTTTTTCTAATATTTAATTCATTTTTTATCTAAATTATATATTTATTATGTTTACAAAATATAAAATATGCACATTTAGATGTAGAAAAAACAAATAGTTTTAATAATTCAGTTTTCAAATATAGAGACAACATCTTGATCATTCTGTTGAGCATTCAGACTGAGACGTCTTAATTTTGATGAAAACAAATGAGGCCTTAGTCTATTTAAAAAAGGATTGTCTCTTTTTTTTTTTTTGACAACTCTTTAATTTCAGCTTTTCACATGATATGTTTAAGACCATAAGATTAAAGATATTTTAGTATGTTCTACATATCTTTAGTTTAAAGCCACGAGATTAAAGGAAATTTTTGTACATTCTACGTATCTTTAATTTAAATCCACAAGATTCAGAAGTCTTCTTTACTTTCTTAAACTCCATCTCAAGTCAAAACCAGATAAACAAACTAAAATGACAAAAATATTAAAAATAATTTTCTCAAGCTTAATGCATAAAAACGAAGTAGGCTACCGAGTGGGAAGTGTGTCAATGACATAATAAATAAATAAAGAAAAGTTTGATCTATATAACATCATAATCTTCAAGATGAGATTATTGCACACTTCAACAAATTATGGGCTTATGGGACCAGGTCAGGTTATTATTTGCTATGTGTTTATATAGATATACAGTTACATTCAGGCAATTATTAGTGGCCTTTGGGCTATTGTATTGCATTCAAGTCCACACAAATTGTCTACGAGGCTATGTAGTTGCTTATAAGGATAGGTAGGTTTATGTAGAACTTGCTGAGATTATGGGGGCTCAGTTGGGTTATACTAATTGTCTTTCTCGTACCTATCGATCTTATGATGACGATTAGGTTATTGTATGATTCTTGTTTGTGTGATTTGCCTCAGGAATAGTATGGAGTGTCTTGATTATTCATAACACCCTGTTCTGGTTACATTCATAGTTTATGAAATCAGTTTGGCATGGTTACTAACTTGATTGTGAAATTAATTATTAATTTGTTATGGGTTATAAGGTCTGAGTCAGGAACTGATAAGTACCTTCCAGCTAACCTCTAACTCTCTATCCGAGTATTTACAGTACTTATTGACATTAGTTCAACTACCTATAGATTTAGGAGTCAGTACGCACAGTTAGATTATCTTTGGCCCCATAGATATATTTACATTCAGTACCTTATGATACCTGCACAATTAATATTTGCCTTGCATTCTCAGTACATAATTTTATACTGACGCCCCGAGCCTAGGAGTGTTGCGTTCATGCTTGCAGGTCTCAAAGATAACTAGATAGGCCCTTCTTAGTAGCATGATCAAGCTCCAGTAGGTTGTCTAGCTCCTTTCTTTTAGGGCTTCCATAGTTTCTAATGGTTTATTAGCTTTTATTGTAGATATCTTTTGGATAGGTCAGGGCCTTTTCCTTGCCAAGTGTTATTACTCTTAAAGGCTTGCAGACTATATGTTGTATAGATGTACGTTGTTGTCCAGTTGGGCCTTGTTGTTTTTATTGTCAATAGTTCTGCAGCCTGTTGGACTAACTTATATTATATATACATATTTTCAGTTTCTGTATGGAGATCATGGAGGCCTCGACAGCCCAAACAAGACTTACGTGCTACCTATTTATTACTTCATATGAACTATTGGGAGTAGCTATATTTTTATATAGCTATTGACAAGGGCATCGCCAGCCGAGGGCTTGTTCATAAGTCGAGATATACTTGTTTATTTTCTTAATGACGTATAGTTGATATGCGCCATTGACAAATCATTCAGCAGGGTCGGCTTGGGCCTATGTTTTGGCATCAGGTGCCTGTTCTGCCCCTTGAGTTTGGGGCATGACACATTGCTTTTCATGAAAAGGAATGTCTATACCTAACAATCATCTCTCTTCCCAACGGATACCTCCTTCCCAAACCAATATTTTTGTTTCTGGTTTTGCAAGAATAACAAACTTAACTAATTCAATATATTTATGCTTCATCTTGTATTTTGTTTTGGTAAAAGATTAACTTCTTCAAAAGAATAAAAATTTCATCAAGTTAATAAATTTTTGTTTAACTTGATTCGAAGAATATAAAACTTTCATCAAGTTGATAAAAAATTTTGTTATTTATTCAGTCTGTTAAATTGATTCGGCCTATATTTTTTCAAATAGAAATGGGAGAACCGACTAGTGATGTGACAGCTTTTAGTTTTGGAGCAACAAATGTTTGTTCATCAAGTCATTCAACACTTGCTCCTTCTTTGGCAACGGTAGAAAAGCCTGAATTTTTTTCAAAATTGACTTTAAGCGTTGGCAACAGAAAATATTTTTTTATATGACCATCCTCAGTTTGTAGAGGTTTATCACTGAAGATGTTCTAGTCCTGTCAGAGGAAACTCCTGATAAGGAACAATTTATGGTGACAGGGGAATGGGAACATTCAAAAAAAAAATTGCAAGAACTATATTCTAAATGGATTGGAAGATAGTATGTATAACGTGCGTATGCAAAATTTTGAAAGAGTTATGGAGTGCTTTAGACAAGAAATACAAGGCTGAAGATGCTGGATTTAAGAAATTTATGGCTGCCAAATTTCTAAATCTTATGATGGTTGACAACAAGACTTTAATGTCTCAAGTCCAAGAGTTACAAGTTATCATTCATGATCTCCTTGCAAAAGATATGATCCATATTAATGTTTTATTCAAACTATTGATCCTATTACTAATAATAACTTTATTATTATTGAAGGAAAGGTCATTAATGAAGTATTTCAAGTAGCGGCATTTATCAAAAAGTAGCCTCAATTATGGAGGGACTTTAAAAACTACTTAAACATAAACGCAAGGAGGTGACATTTGAAGATCTTATTGTTTGTTTTTGGATCAAAGAGGACAACACATATGCAGAAAGCTATTGGAAGATCAACAATAATGGGTGCAAGTATTGTTGAAACTGCCCCAAAACTTTTGAAAAAAAAAAGAAAAAGGCCTATTGGACCAAAGAATCTCCCAAGTAAGAAGATGTTCAAGAAAAATTGCTACAAGTAGCGGCATTTATCAAAAAGTTGCCTCAATTGTGAAGGGACTTTAAAAACTACTTAAACATAAACGCAAGGAGGTGACATTTGAAGATCTTATTGTTTGTTTTTGGATCAAAGAGGTCAACACATCTGCAGAAAGCTATTGTAAGATCAACAATAATGGGTGCAAATATTGTTGAAACTGCCCCAAAAAATTTGAAAAAAAAAAAAAGGCCTACTGGACCAAAGAATCTCCCAAGTAAGAAGATGTTCAAGGAAAATTGCTACAAGTGTGGCATGTTTGGTCATATGTCTTCAGAATTTCATTGTCCAAAGAATGATAAGAAGAAGGATGAAGCAAACATGACTGAAACGAACAAAGACATGGACAGTTTATGTATCATGCTTTCAGAATTCAACTTGGTAGGTAATCTCAAAGAATGATGGATAGATTCTGTTTGTGCTAATAAGGAACTGCTTGCTTCCTATGCTTCATCAGGACCTAATAAGATCATTCTTATAGAAAATTCTGCTACTGCAAAGACTGAAGGAATGGGCAAGATAGGCTTGAACATGATTTCGGGCAAGATTGTGACTCTCAGTAATGTACTTCATGTTTCAGAAATGCAAATGAATTTGGTCTCGACATCACTTTTAGTAAAGAATAGATTCAAATATGTTTTTGTTTTCAATAAGGTTGTAATTAGAAAGAATGATATATATATATATATAGGAAAAGGTTACCTTACTGAGGGCCTTTTCAAACACAATATAATTGATATTGATATGATTAAGATTTTTGCTTCTTCTTACTTACTAGAGTCAAATAATTTACTAAATTGATATAGCATGCATGTTTGGGATGTGTTAATTATAAAACTTTGTGAAAAATGAATAACTTAGAAATATTGCCTAAATTTGAAAGTAATAATTTGAAGTGTCAAGTATGTGTTGAATCTAAGTATGATAAGCATCTTTATAAGTCCATTGAAAGGAATTCAAATACTTTAAACTTAATTCATATAGATATTTCTGATGAAATGAAATCAATATCATCTCGCAGTGGAGAAAACTATTTCATAACTTTTATTGATGATTACCCTTGATATTGTTATGTTTATTTACTAAATAGAACATATGAAGTAATTAATGCATTCATGCAATATAAAAATAAAGTTGAAATACAACTTAACAAGAAAATTAAAATGATTAGAAGTGATAGGGGTCACGAATATGAATCTCCTTTTGAAGAAATATATTTGGAATATGGAATTATTCATCAAAGAACTACCCCATACATTCCATAATCCAATGTGATTGCGTAAAGAAAGAATAGAATATTAAAGGAGATGATGAATGCCTTTTGATAAGTTCTGCTTTACCACATAACTTTTAAGGGGAGCTATTGTCACGATCTGATTTCTCAAGTCATAATGACACCTACAACCCCCTGTAGGCGAACCAATCCATGTAGCCCAAAAGGATTAGTAATGGGCTACACTCTAAGTAATGCACGCACCAGAAAATAAGATAAACGAAAGCAAGTAAAGAAGTATAGAAAGGGAACAACTAGAATATATATACAAGAAAGCTAAATCATCCCACGACCTGATATCATAATATAGAAGCCACTATTGAATATACAGAATACAAGGAGAGTACAAAAGTAAAATATACAACTGTCTCTGAATATACAAAAAAGTCAACTGCTAAAAGAGGAGATAAAGCCAAGCCCTGATCACTAGGAGCTCACCCTATGTATCGGATGTCCAAAAGTGTTGCATGAGTCTCCGCGTCAATGGCAATGGCCCACACTAGGATCTGCACCAGAGAGATGCAGAAGTGTAGTATGAGCACCAATTGAAAAGTAATGGGTACTTAGTAGGCATTATAAGCTGACTGAACATATACAAAATATAAAAGCAGTAGATAGCAGATAAAGGAAAGAAAAGAGTCACATAAACAAAGAAAGTAAAGCCCAAGGAAGCTAGCCACAAAAAGAAATCACAACAGAACACAAGTGAACTAAGTTAGCCATAAAATATGTATCACAGAACACAGATAAAAGAGTAGAGAACGCACCTAGGATTTGCAATAACAGTAAATAAAGAAAAGGTTAAAGAACAGGGTGGTGTACCGGTATCCTCAAATAACGAAAAGGAAAGAAAGGCAACTAATCATAAGCATGCTAATAATACAACTTACAAGGTAAGGTTGATCATAAGTAAATGAACAGGTAACTACAATAGGAGTAAGTAAACTAATCTACCTACAATCCCAACGCGCGCCCATACATTGGAGGAATACATACAAGTGAAAACAAACCCTCCGGCATTCCATACTATCGGAGCGTATACTCAGCAAACAGCAAACAAGGGTGAAACTGTGCAGACAAATGAATGATATGATGTGATATGCCAGTGATATTGTATGCACCTCCACCGGTGCCCGTAGGCCCAGCAGGTAGGACCCATGAAAGGCTTCCCCGTATACCCCTCCTCGGGCACTCTCGACCCGTAGCCCCTAGTCCAGATCGGTAAGGTCTATGAAGATCTACGAGACCACATACAAACTCTCAATATCTCAATATACGTGCCTAGAGTCTATCCGAGTCTAAAATCAGTAGTAAAACCATGTTTAGCACTCCAGCCCAACCGAGTCTGGTATCATCACAAAATCAGTGATAAAATTATGTCTAGCACTTCGGCCTAGCCGAGTCTAGTATCAGCTAAAAATCAGTGATAAAATAATGTCAAGCACTCCGGCCCAATCGAGTCTAGTATCAGTGTGAAAACCATCGCATAATCTCTTTTATCTTAAGGAAATCCATAAAAACCAGTTTTAAATCCATTTATAACCATTTATTTATAACTGAAAACGAGCCCTCGCGGCCATGCAAGGTTTAGAAAACCAGTGATAGTCAGGCCCGCAACCATGTAGTAGTAAATCAATGCAGAAAAAGCTCGCTCATGATAATGATGATATGCTCAATTATAACCACCAGCTCAATAGCTCACAATAAACCTACCGCCCCTGCACATGCTCAATCCGCTCTATAGCACAGATAACCAGCTCATAATCGTGAAAAAATGTCTGAGACTCACGGACACTTCCCAAATGTCCCACCATCTATGGTCCAAAGGCATATGCAAAGACCACTCAAGGCCACAAGGGTAACACTACCATACTAGCTAAAATACCGAAGCGTAAGAAGTAAGAATGAACAGGAAGAAAGCGGAAAAGGTCTGCGGTGACAAACTAGTAAACCCAACCCAAAGATGCTAAATAGTACAATTATATTCTATATAAGCAAAGTCTAAGATCGGTAAGTCGTAACCTACCTGGTGTCCAACGAATAGCTACTAGAAAGACGTTGCCCCAACCTGAACTGCTCCGTGAAGCCTCGAATAGCAATCAAACTATCAAGAACATAATCTACTCATCAATACAAAGCTAACGATACCCATAATGCTAATACTTTAGCTGGGTCAAAATCTGGGTCAAAAGCGAGCCTGTGGGCCCCATAACCTGAAACCAAAAACAAAAGTTAACATAATGCTCCCAACATCACCAGGAACATATGCTCAGAAAATGAGCGCAATTCGATTAAGGGAAGGGCCTAAAACATCCCCTAACCTCAAGAATAAATTTGGGAATCAATTAAAGAGATTAATGGAAATAAAAGGTTAGAACTTACAATAAACGACGAGCAATCGACCATGGATCAGGAAATAATCATCCCAATGCTTTATGAATGCTCCCACACAGAAATGGGTGTTTAGAGCTTAAGAAAATGATGGAAACTCATTTGGGGTTTTTAAAATGAAAAAGGAAGCTTTATATACTGCCAGGGGTCCTTCATCGCAATCGCAAAGGACCCCACGTGCTCGCGATGACTATGCTGGCTAAACCATCGCGATTGCGAAGGTCAGCCACGCAGTCACGAAGAACAAAGGGGAAGGGCCTTCATCGCGGTCGCGAGAAGGAACCTCGCCATCGCGAAGAGCAAAGGGTACCGGGTCCACATGCCCTTCATCGCGATCCCATGAAGGGGACCTCGCAGTCGCAATGCCCAAAGAGGAAGATCATCACGATCACGTGGCCTCCCTCGCAGTCGCGATTAAGGCCTGAGGCCTGCACCTGCAACAACAACCAACAATTTTTCTCAAGTTGCAAAGTAACTGAATGGGTCCCCGATATTTATCCAGGATCCCACGCGCGTAAATGAACCATGCTAGCTTACCAGAAATAGTATTCTGGACACAATGAAATCGATGAAATTCTCAACGGAGGTCAATTTAATGAAAAGTGGGCCTTATGCCTAAATAGCCAACTTTGCCAAAACAGAACCCCAATAGTCCAAAACAAGTCCAGAAGCCTCGAGACCCGAACGAAAGGTCCTCCTAGCCCAAAGTTGGCATTCTAGAGCTAACAGAGGTGATGGAATTTCCATCCGAGGCCGTCTTCTCCAAATATTGACCAAAGTCAAACTTTCAAGTTCAACTGGTCTGAAATCTCAGAAAGTGAGATAAAACCAAACTGAAAGCTCCAGGCCCCGACTAAAGGTCCAGCTAGACCAAAATCCATACTCCAGAGCTAACGAAACTGTCACAATTCAATTCTAAGCACGCTTGCTAAGAATGTTAACTAAAGTCAATTATTTTCTAAATTAAAACACTAAAACACGGAAATGGTCATAAAGACCTAACGAATAGCCCGGGCACCGAACCACCGGTCCCAGCAAGTCATAAATGACATAGGGCCACAATAGGAATGCTCTAACAGTACAAAAAGGCAAAAACATGAAAATAACCGGAAGGATCATTACATCATCCACTATTAAAAAAGACTTTCATCCTCGAAAGTCAAAAGAAAGGGAGTATCTGAATGCTCAAACAACTGCGAATATTGAGCCCGTATCTCTGTCTCGATCTCCCAGGTAGCCTCCTCGATCGGATGGTGCCTCCGCTGAATCTTAACCACAGGAATCTCTTTGGACCTCAATCTCCTAACATCTCTGGCTAGAACTGCTATTGGCTCCTCCACAAAAGTCAAACCCTCATCTAACTGCACTTAATCCCACTGTAGCACATGTGACTCATCCGACACATAACGCCTCAACATAGATACATGGAAGATTGGGTGCATAGATGAGAACATAGGAGGCAAGGCTAGTTGATAAGCAACACTACCAATCCTATGAAGAATCTCAAATGGCCCAATTTGATACATGAGGCTGAGCTTGCCCCGCCTGTCGAATCTTATCACACCCTTCATGGGCGACCCTCGAATGAATACCCGATCACCAACACTAAACTCTAAGGCACGAAGTTTATGGTCTGTGTATCTCTTCTTCCTACTCTGGGTTGCCCGAAGAGTGTCCTGAATCACCCACACTTTGTCTAAAGAATCACAAAGTAGGTTTGTACTCTATGGTTGGGACTCCAAACCATCAAACCAACCCACTAGCGATCTGCAACGCCTACCATATAATGCCAAAAAAGGCACCATGAAAATACTCGAGTGATAACTGTTATTATTTGCAAACTCTGGCAAAGGCACATACTGATCCCATGAACCCCCAAAATCAAGAACACGGGCCCATAACATGTTCTCCAAGACTTTGATAGTCCTCTCAGACTGCCATGTGTCTGAGGATGGAATGCAGTGCTGAGTTGAACCTCTGTACCCATCTCTCACTGAATAGTCCTCCAAAACTGAGATGTAAACTGAGTACCATGGTCTGAAATAATAGAAGCTGGAACCCCATGAAAATGGAAAAGCTCTTGGAGATAGATCCGAGCCAACTTCTCTTCACTACAGGAAGAATGAACCAGAAAGAAGTGTGTAGACTTAGTCAGCCTATCAATAATAACCCAAATAGAGTCAAACCCTTGAGAAGTACGTGGAAACCGTGCTATGAAGTCCATAGTGATCTCTTCCCAGTTCTACTCAAGAATGGAAGTCTTAGCATCAATCCCCCAGGTCTCATGTGCTCGAACTTAACCTGCTGAAAGTTTAAGCACCGAGATACAAACTTTGCTATGTCCCTCTTCATACCACTCCACTAGTAAAGCTGCCTCAAATCTCTATACATCTTGGTTACGACCAGATGGATGGAATATCTGGATTAATGAGCCTCACGGAGAATCAACTGAATCAAATCCCAAACTCTCGAAACACAAAGGCGACCATTAAACCTCAAAATACCATAAAAATCTAAAGTAGCCCTGCTAGCCTCACCCCGAGAAACCTGATCACGAATATCACACAACTGCTGATCCTCAAGCTGGCGACGCTAAATCTGATGAACCAGAGTAGAAAGGATCTCAACACTAGCAGGAACTCCGCTGGGATCTGACAAATAAAGCCTAACCAACCGGTTAGCCAAGAACTGGATGTCCAAGGCCAACGGTCACTCCAAAACTTAAAGAGAAGCCAAGCTTCCCATACTCACTGCCTTCCAGCTCAAGGCATCCACTACCATGTTTACCTTGTTCGGATGGTACAGAATAGTGAAGACATAGTTCTTTAGTAACTCAACCTATCTCCGCTGCCTAGAGTTTAGCTCTCATTGACTCGTGATGTACTGAATACTACGGTGGTTGGTGTAAATCTCATAGTGAACTCCGTATAGATAGTGCCTGCAGATCATGAGCACGAAGACTACAGTCGCCAACTCCAAGTCATGGGTGGGTTAGTTGCGCTGGTAATTCTTCAGCTGCCTCGACGCATAAACTATCACATGACCCTACTGCATCAACACACAACCAAGACCAACTGATGAAGCATCACAATACACCCCTAACCCTCAACTGGCAATGTCAATACCAGAGCTGAAGTCAATAAGATATGCCTCTAGAAGTTATCCTTGTACTGATCAGACCACTGAAATGAGACATCCTTTCTAGTCAGCCTAGTCAAAGGTGCTGCTATGGAAGAAAATCCCTCAATGAACTGCCTGTAGTATCCTGCCAACCCAACAAAACTGCAAACCTCGGCAGGAGTAGTAGGTCTCAGCCAATCACGAACGGCTGCAATCTTTTCTGGGTCCACCCTGATCCCATCCTTAGACACCACGTGTCCTAGGAATGCTACTGACTCAAGCCAAAACTCGCACTTTGAGAACTTGGCATGATCTGGTCCCCCACATTCATAATGATCCCCTGCATAGCACAAGCAATCACCAAAGCCCGAGCATAAGTCACGTCGATGGTATTGCCTGACGAACGGATCCTCCGGGACACCAGATTCAGCCACCTCCTAGCGTCCACAGAAAAGAAGGTACTGGTGATGCCCTCAGGTTGGACCGGTAGACCTGACTCCTGACCTCCTCATCTACCAAGGTATCTCTCAGCCATGTCATATCCCACAGTCGAGCTTTGGCCTCGTATGTCGCATTAGAAACGTAAGGCACTCATAGCACCTCATTGATAGTCTGAGAATCCACAGGAACATCCACCCCTCGAATACGGATAGTGGGGCTGGGATCATCCCAACGAACGGTGGTGAGTATGGCATAGAACTCCCGTACCCAACCTGAACGCTCGGAATGGGGAGCCACAACCAATGAGCCCCAGTTGAACTCTTGAAGCTTGCGATAGAAGGCGACTGCTCTCTCATCCACCCCTTCCATTTTGAAGGCCCTCTCATGACAAAAGCCTAGCCTGCGGTAGTCCAGGTACATCCTTAGACTAGCATTGTCGGGGAACCTCTCACAAGGGCAGATGTGTTCTTATTCGCCAGCCATTGAGTGTGTTAACCTGCAATGTGGCAAGGGGGCGGGGTTAGAACTCGATAAAGCGTAAAGGAATGAGTTTTAAAAGAAAGAATTTCTCCAAGTGTTAGCCTGGGAGGCTACTGTTTTCAGTCTTCCGCTATAGCGGGACCGCTATAGCGATGGGGTTCCGCTATAGCGATCTTCATCGTCTCAGAACTTCAAGGGGTGTTTCAATGGCACCCTTTGACCCAAAACTCCATTTATAACATTCCAAGTTTAGATCAGTGCTTCTAAAGTGTTCTATTACTGTTTTATGCAAAAATTTGGGCATTATAACCCCTAAATTCTGCCCAAAACACAAATTTTCTTCAAGAACAACCCTTCACCTCCCCTATCATTTTTGGCCCATTTTTGGCCAAAAGTTACATAATTCTTACGCCCAGAACGATGTGTAGGCATTGTAAACGTAAGGGAAGTATCCATGCTTCGAAAATTCGACAAAAATCCAACCTAAGTTCAAATTCAAAAACCCACTATAATATCTACCGCAAATCACTATTTTCTAACCACAATCCTATCTAAAATTGTGCAATGGAGTAAAGGAGTAAGCGGGTAAACCTAGAATTTCCAACGTTGGGAGCGGGATAATCGAGAGGAAGGGAGTGTTTTTGGATGGCAAATAGAGAAGAATGGGAATGAAAACCCATTTCTCCCCTATTTCAACTGATGCCAACCGCTATAGCGGTAGGCATCTCGCTATAGCGGTACCTCTATGGCGGTATAATTTCTACTATAGCGGACGTTAGATCATTTTTGGGAATGGAAAGGTTTCTCCCGAGTCTTTTAAAATTCTTTCGCTCCGACATTCTACGAGGCCCCGGATTCCTTGGGTACTCAGGGAAGATTATTTCATGAGTTTTTTGGGTAGCTCGGGGGAGGCAATTTTCCTCGTCAGAGCGGGATCATACTTTTCCTATTTGAGTTAGGTGTGACTAATTAGGGGGAAGTTTGATGTTTCACGTGGGGTCGTGATGACGCAGTCACATGGGACTATGAGAGCCCTGGATGAATTAAAAAATATTAAAAGAAAGATAAGGAAATCAAAGAGAAAATTAGAAAAGTTATACCCACTTTATAAGCAACTTAGTATTACACAAACAGATAATGATAAATTACAAAAGTTGATAGAGCATGTATCCAGGATAGAATATAAATATGTTAAATATTTAAAAGCTAAAAACCTTAAGAAAAATGGACAGTAATAATAAATATAGACAAGAACTTAATAGGATAATCATAGAAAAAAGACAAGAGTTAGAACATAGACAAAATAGACTTCACTATAATATGATCGCAGGAGTTTGTGAAAAATCACTAAAAACACAAAGAAAAACAATATTTTATTTACAACTACAAATAGATAGTCTAGAATATAAATTACAACATAACCTATAAAATGAATAAAGAAGAATTTGCTATAGATGAAAAAACATATGAAAATCAAGATGGATTAAAAATAAAAATAGTATTTTCAAATTTAGGAAGACGATATAAAAAAATAGGAGATAATTTAAGTTTAATGCTAGAAAAGGAATCCTTAAGATTAGAAGATAGTTTAACAGCAATGGTAAGGGTAGCAAAAGAAAATGAAGAAATAGATAGAAAGAAGGAAATAACTATTATCAAACAACAAGCGAAACAAGAAATACAACAAATTGAAGAAGAAAAAAATGAAAGAATTGTAGCACTAGAAAAGGAATTAAAAAGACTAAAAGAATTATACGAGGCAAAACAGAAAGAAAAAGAAATTGAGACAAAATTAAGAACGGAGATAGAAAATTTTAAAGAAAAATTACAAATGGAAGAACCAATTAAAGAAGAAATAGATATAGATGAAATAAATGAAGTAAATGATGAACAGACAGAAAAGAATTCAGAAGCAAGTGAAACTTATACAGAAATGATAGCAAATATAGAAAAAATAGATGAAGAAATTGAAATAAATGCGGGAGATGTTGACATGGATAAAAATAAAAAACAAGAAGCTAGTACATCAGGAGCAAAAAATACAAAACCACTTAATCCAGCGTATTATACAGTTAGCTACAGAGAATCTGATAGAGAAAACACGTTATGGGATAGAAGATTAACTAGAAAATGGACTCCAAAAATAACTAATCCAAATAATAATTTTTTAGAATTAGATTGTGTAGCAGATGTAAATAAAACAATACAACTATGGGTAGGAAATATAGCAAAACAATTGGTAGATAATAAAATAAGTATAGCAGATGCACCAGGATACATAGAAAGAACATTTTTAGGAACAGTAAAACTATGGTTACTTAATTTATCAGATGATTATCTAAAAGCGTTAAGAAATAATAAAACAATAAATAACGAAGACACCACTACATCTATGGATATATTACATAAATATGAACTAGCAATAAGAAGTGAATTTAGTAGTACAACTTCCGAAGTAGAAGAACAAAATAAAGATAAACAATTTAATAGAAATTTAATGATAAAATTAGCAATATGTAATATGTGTTATATAGATGAATATACATGTGTATTTAGAGAATATTATTATAAAGGAAAATATACACCAGAAGAAGCAAAGGAAGTTAGAAAATTATATTTTACAAAATTACCGGAACCATTTAGTACAAAAATAATAAAAGATTGGAATAGTGCAGGATTAACAGATACATTAGGAGCTATGGTAAAATTTTTACAAAACTGGTATTCAGGTATATGTGAAAAATACAAAACAAAAATGAAGATGGAAAAAACTATAATAAAAAATCTACAATGTTGCAGAGATAGAGTAGCACCTCAATTTGGATGCACAAATAATTATTATAAAAAGAATAGGAAACCAGGAAAATTTAAAAGATATAAAACCCACTTTAGAAATAAAAGGCCTAGAAGACAATATTATGTAAGGAATAGTAATAATAAGAAACCATTTAGACCACAAAAGAAAATAACAGAATGTACATGTTATAATTGCGAAAAATTAGGACATTTAGCTAAAGATTGTAGATTACCTAGAAATCCTAAAAGAAAGCAGGTAGCAGAAATAATAATAAATAATGAAGAATATATACAACTAGAATATTTAGATTATGAATTAAGTGATAATGATAGTATATATGAATTATCTGAAAATGAATTATACGAAGAATCAGAAAACGAAGAAGAATTAGAAAATGACTGAAAAAGAAGTAGATATAATAACAGAAGAACATATAGATGAAGAATCTTCGGAACAGAAAGTAATATTTGACGTAAATATATTTGAGCAAATAAAAGGAAAAGAATTAGATTTAAGTGTAAAGAAAATATTTGAATTACCAAGATTAAAAAATATATTTAAAAGACAAAAAGAAGAATATTATGTGGTAAGTCAAAAAGAACATATTATAGACTGTAAATATACTAAAGGAAAAGCTAGGATACCTATAATAAACAAAAGAGTAATAAATAAAGAAATACAAACACTAAGAACTAAAGAACCAATAAAATATGTACACTTAGGAGGAACAGAAATATTAATAAAAGCATGTTTTAGAGAAGGAATAGATACACCAATAGAAATATACATAGCGGATGATAGAATAATTGAACCTATAGAGAAAAGCGTAATAAGTGCAGTAAAAGGAAACCTAATATACCAAAAATTTAAATTCATAATAAGTGCAAATTATTCAGTGCCAATAAACGATTGCAACATAGATAAATCATTAGTATTATATTGGAAAATGACAGGAATTGAACTAGCCCCAGGAAGTAAAGTATTCACAGCCAGATGTAAAAATTTATATGTATTAACAACTAAACATAAAATAACAGCAAAAAATAAAATCAATCGAATAAAAATAGAAAATCCATTTGAACAAATAGTCTCAGTAATAGATAGTAATGACTATAGTTATAGAGAAATAGATGCAGAAGAAAACTTAGAAATTATAAGTGATAGAATAAGTACATCTAGAAGGAGAAACTATAGTGATACACCACAATCCTCAAGAAACTCAGTAACAATAAAAGAAATAGAGCCGAATCATTATTATATAACTGGAATATTAGAACAAAGAAAATTTATTATAATAATAAATACAGGACAAGAAGAGAATTATATAATAAGGGAATTAGTAACAGAAGAAGAAATAAATCATATAGAAAACTCAGATTTACCAAAAGAATTTATAGCCTTTAAAGACTCAGTAGAAAAAGAATTAATTATTGGTGGAATACCAATGACAATAAAATTTAAGATATATCAAGGAAATAATAATATTATATTAGGAATAAAATGGTTAGAAGAAATAAAACCATATAAATTAGAAGATACACAGTTAACTATCACATATAAAGGTAAAAAAGTAATAATTAAAAGGACAATGTGATGAAAATCCACATACTTGCTAAAATAATAGTACCAGGATATTATAATAGATATTACACTCCGATGATAGATACAGGATCAGAACCTAATGTGTGTAAGCATAATTGTTTACCAGACGAAAAATGGGAAAAGTTAACCACACCAATAGTAGTAACGGGATTTAATAATGAAGGGAGCATGATAAATCATAAAGCAAGGAATATAAAATTACAAATATGGGATAAAATATTAACTATAGAAGAAATATATAGCTATGAGTTTACAAATAAAGATATACTATTAGGAATGCCTTTTTTAGAAAAACTATATCCACATATAATAACAAAACACATTGGTGGTTTACAACGCCATGTAAACACAAAGTAGCAGCTAAACGAGTATATAATAAAATTAGAAAATCTACCCCATGGATAAAAGGAAGTGAAAAAATTACCCAAAAATTAGAAAATATAAAAACAAACGAGCACAGAATAGAGTTAATTATATTCTCCATAGATAAATTAAAATTAATCCAAGAAAAATTAGAGCCACTATATAGTGAAAACCCTTTAAAAGGAGGGGAAAAACATAAAACTAAAGTAAAAATAGAATTAATTGATGAAAATAGCATAATTACACAAAAACCTTTAAAATATAATTTTGATGATTTAGATGAATTTAAAATGCATATAAAAGAATTATTAGAAAATAAATATATACAAGAAAGTAACAGTAAACATACAAGTCCAGCATTTATAGTAAATAAACATAGTGAACAAAAAAGAGGGAAAAGTAGGATGGTTATTGATTATAGAAATTTAAACGCTAAAACTAAAACATACAATTATCCGATACCAAATAAGATATTAAAAATAAGACAAGTTCAAGGATATAATTACTTCAGTAAGTTTAATCAGGATTTTATCACCTTAAGTTAGAAGATGAATCTAAAAAATTAACAGCATTCACAGTACCACAAGGATTTTATGAATGGAATGTACTACCTTTTGGATATAAAAATGCACCAGGTAGATATCAACATTTTATGGATAATTATTTTAATCAGTT